>JZKD02S1996548.1:1091875-1103493 GCA_000966675.3 Picea glauca | reverse complement strand
TTTCAATAAAATAGAATAAGGCGGATGTAAAAAGACCTAATAGAAGCTTCTGCTTCTAGAAGGATCTTCCACTAGATGCTTCTCTTAATAGACATATTTAGTATAAATAAGGGTCGAGGGTATGAGAACCCTAGCTTGGATATTATTGTAACAGAGCGTTTCTCGACTGGAGGTTGCCCCCTCGAAGAGGCTTGTGAACATTGCTTTTTGAATCAAAGTGCTATTCTATTGCTATTTCGTATATCATTTCTGTGTATTGTGAAGATTATGCTGGATATTTTACTGTTATTCTACCATTTCTAGCATTTTGTTTATGTTCTGCATATTTTATATATCTGGTATCTTTCAGATATGTTGAAAGTAGATATCTTGGAAAGAATGCGCCAAAATCTGGGTTCTTTGTTTCCAGCCTTCGATTTGGGTAGCTTGGAGATTGCAATTTCCCCCCAACCAATCTATAACCACTTTGGAATCCTTCAGCAACTGGATATGGTGAAAACCCAGGAGATTTGCAATGGTCAATGAAGCCCACGCTCCCATTAATTTAGCTTTTGTATTGGAGCCTTCTCCACAGTTAATAAACCATCTTACGTCCTGTTCATTTAATGTCTTCAAAGATCCCCCTGCCCCACAGTTTGATCCTCTTACAGTGGAAGCCCCATCAAAGAAAGCCAAAGTGAAGCCAGTTCGCCGTATAATAGAGCTTAGCCTTAAGGCATGTGGTTTAGTGAAGGTTTGATTGGTATTAAGATCAATTAATGTCCTGTAGGCTACAGAAGTTGGCAAAGGGGTCTTCCCTTCAAACAGAGCTTCGTTCCGAACCTTCCAAATATACCAGCTCAAAAGTATGGGCAGTCTTTTTGATGCATCTTTGTTCAGTACTCAAGAGTCCATACATTCGACAATGTTTTGACCGCCCCAAGACCTTTGCGATTTCAAGTTTTTTAAGCAAATTGTCCAGACAACTTGAGTAAAACGATAGTGAATGAAAAAATGTTTGTTGTCTTCACTGGAATCTTTGCACAGGATGCAAAACCTCGGTCCCATCTAGCCCTTAGACTGTAGGGCATCCCAAGTTAAAATTTTGTTCTCTATTGCCAACCAAAAAAACAGAATTATTTTTTGTTGGATTCTCCATTTCCACATCTGAATCTGCCACCCTCTCCTGACAGGGAGATCCTGAGTAGAAATGATTGCGTTATAGAAATTCTTCACTGTTAGTATGCATTTTGGGTCTATCTCTTACGCTGGCACGAATTCACTGACTTTTTGATTAGATCTTTAACCCGACACATTTTATTTTCCATATCGGATCCTTTATTGTATTTTTTGTCTTTTAGTCCGGATGGCGTATAGCGATCCCTTCCTTTGTTTTTAAATTTTGGAACTAAAATTGTAATGCACCCTTGACCTACTTTGAACTGAGTAAATAAATTGTGGCATGGCCAAGGTTGTTGATTGTAGTTTAGAATATTGATGACTTGTCAATCAAAAGTACTACCATTATTCCTTCCTTACGTCAATTAAAATTTTTATCTTTGTATTCTAGCTATGTCAGAACTCCTTTTGTAAGGGTCTACCTTGGTATGCAGTTCCAGGTTAACCTGAGATGTTACCCAATTCTGCTGGCAAATCTGGTTAGAGTGAAACAGAGTTCTTTTCGAGGATTCCAGCCCTTCTTCGCCCAGGGTGTATTCCAAGATAATAGCCTCCTTCAACTGGCAAACGCCCACGGTCAGAGATCATCCTCACTGTGCTTTGTCAATCGACTTGGCCGAGGGGCACTCTATTGCTTTTTTTGACGGAGCTGCGCTGGCCAATGGCTCCAACTGCGGCGCTGGAGGTTTCTTCAAGTCACATAAGTCCAGGATCTCTAGCTGGTTCATAAACTGCGGCTCTGGCACAAATACAAAAGCCGAACTTTTGGGTTTATGGACTACGCTCACACTGGCAGCTCTCTGGTCTCTCGATGCTCTACACGTCCAGGGTGACTCCAGGGTGATAATAGACTGGATCTCAAACAAGGGCAGGCTCAACTCCATTCATTTGGCAGGCTGGATGCAGAAAACGAGGGATCTTATTCAGCGCTTCTCCAATATCTCCTTTCTTCATGTTTCTCGTGCTCATAATCGGACTGCTGATACTCTATCCAAGAGAGCTCTATCCGAGGAGACTGGAAAGCTCTCGATCTATCACTGTGATAATGGAATCGAGAGCTCCATTACCTCCTTAAACATTTTTAATTGATGCTGTCATCCAAAAGCAACAGTCCGAAGCTCTGCATTCAGCTGGACTTGATCATATTTGTGGCTGGACAGTCATCGTCTTCTTATACGTTTCTCATGCTCTTATGTATGGATTGATTACTCTCTTAAAATGCTTTGTTTTGTCAGGTTCAGATATGGCAAGAGCTTGCTGATCAAACCGTCTACAGTCCGCCCGTGTAAATGAATTTTATAATAATATAAATTCGAGCTAATTTTTTTTTGGAAAAAAAAAACCTGAGATGTTACCCCTTTTTACTCAACCGATTAATCACTTACAACGATGTCAAACTGATTGCAAATATTTGAGAGAATTAATTTAATTTTGATAGTGTTCGATGAAGAAAGGGAATAGTACTTAAATTTATGAAATATATATATATATAAGATTTTATTTATCGAATATTGGAATTCGATGCTTAGTTAGCGAGATAACCATAGTGTCATGTCGAATGTAGAAGTTTAGAATCCTTGGAGGGTTAAACTCTTACTCCGAGTAAAATATTTAAAAATCAAATAGGTTACATTCTAGGTCGTGAAAGTTTGTATATTCATTTATATATGTATTATATTATATAATCATTAAGAAGAAATTTTATATAAGGTGTTGTTGTATAAATGGTGTTAAAACATTATGTTGTATAATTGGTGTTATAAAAGGTTGTATAATAAATTGTGTTATAAGGTAAAAAGAAAGAGTTAATTTTGATTAATGTATACTATTGAAATTTTTACATTATAAAGGACCTCATTATATTATATTCCATAATAATAATAATAATAATAATCTATTTTTAAGGTCACAGCCAAGCCAACACATCAAATTTGGTGTATGAGACCCTCTTGTTTGTGGGACAAGGGACCCCCCTCCACCCAACGATTATATTATATTATTGACATGTATGTCCCAATTATATTTAGTAATTAACAAGGGAGATAGCTGTAATGATTGAAATCTTTGCGAGAGCATATTAAAATAAAATGAAATTATGGTTTTAAACTCTCAATGAATGATTAAATGGGATTAACTCCACTTTCACAAATTCTCTGGTTTCTTAGTTTTTATCATCTAGGGATAGAGAAACAAGGTATGTTTTTATGTAGTAAAAACAATTTTAAGACTAATATTATACATAATTAACATATTTTTAATAAAAATATGAATACTATTAAAAGTAATAAGATAACCCAGTTTTTAAAAAATGTGATATAATAATAAAATTAAAAATAACTAAAAATTAATTTAATATAAAAAATCATTAGTAAAATAATAAAACATTAAAATTATTTTTATAGTAATTTATAATAAGGCTTTGAAGGAACATATTGTGGATAGTTTATTGATTATAATCTAGACATAAATTCAGAGGGATTCACAAATAAACACTTCATACTGGAACTGATTTCCCGATAAGTTCCCACGCAAAATAAAAGGGACCCATCATCAAACAATATACAAATAAGTTATTACATACAAGATCATAATCAACAAGAATATGCAAAGTTTTGAATACACAACAACATGGTTTTTGTGAACCTTCTTCGAGAGTTTGACTTAGAATTTTATTAGTAGTTGAGGCAAACCCGATTAGCATGATATTATGATAATCAGAATAATAAGAATATAATAATATTATATGTTCTTACTCTAGTAAAGTCTTATCCGGAAATTAGAAAATCAATGAAAGGTAAACAAAAGCCTATTACACTAACAAAACTCGAAATATTTATTTCTTTTAAAAGGATGAATACATAGGAGAAAATTGGACACTAGACATTGTTCACCAACAATATTTTCAATAGTAAAGCATTTCAATCTCTTATAAGTATCTGATCAGTCAAGTGTATTGATATATTAAACAAATGAGGTCAACCCAAACCGTTACAAAATTAATTCAATAAACTCTACCCTTTTATTAAGGGTGAGTCGTCTGCTTATTTTTCCATATCTATGGATTATTACACATACTTAGTGAAAATATTTATGCTCCAATAAAACCCTACGACGAATATATCTTTTTATAGTGGTCATAATAAGTATCACAGATAAGGAGGAAATAGTTTTGGGGCTCGAAGAACCCTAGAGTTGTCATACATCATTAAACTTTCCTTTAACACAATCTATTACTAGATATTAGCTAATAGAAGATACCGAGAATAAAATCATGGCATTAGTCTATGTTTACTTCAGGCTTGATGCCTTACCCTAAGGAAAATAATAATTATTGTCATTATATATAATCAAAAAACACTTGCATGATTCCCATTCAGTTTGAATCGTCCAACGCTCGGATGGTAGAATACCAAGTAAAGAAAGAGAACTTTCGAATCCTGTAGCAAGCGTAATGCGTCGTTGCTATGAGAGACAAATACTACCACTGTTCAGATTAATCTATAATGGAAGCCCTTCATGGTTGTGAAAATGAATGAAAAAATTAAGATTTCCCTCTGGAAGTTACAAATATACTTAAGTATTCAACTATTATAGTGATATAAGGGTAAAATACATGTATAACAAAAGAAAATATCTTCCCCAGAATGTCTTCCTTCAATGATTAACCCTTACCTGGAGATAACCAGACTGGGAAATCGTTAAGTGATCCCTTACGTATGATAATAGGAGTAGCATTCAAGTTATTTTAATCTTTCCAAGAACTGACTTAAGGAAAATGATACCATAGGGATCACATAGCGACAGGAGCCAAGAAGTCTAATACAAGAACCTTACTGCACGCCGAGAGATAGGAAACAACCAAACATCACTTCTTTTCCAAAAAACGACGAAAAAACCTCGAGCCCAACACAATGTACCTTACCGTGAGGACATAAATGCTTTGTTGTCTCAATGTATGGGAGGCCATGTGAAGGAAAAGACATGCTTCAGTGTGCTTATTCTAAACTATTTGATAACAGACTGTCCGAATAAGGAGTAAATGGTTGGTTAGTTTTACACTCCATTGTCAGTTAACCCTAACTTAGCTTTTGAGGCGAGTTTTCCTGTAAAGCATTCTGTGTTTCACTTTTGAGTAATATCTATGCCTTTTTTCGATACACATAGCGCATAAGGTTGTTTAGAAATATAAAGGCTTCAAGATGTTCCAATCAAGAGGCTTAAGATGCCGCCCAAGGTTTCATGGAATCCAGGGGATTTAATTCGCTCTCATCACATCACAACTAGAGGTAAGTAAATGTCATATATCTGTCTGATTTTTTTTTCCATTACTTAAATGGCGAAGTATTTAGGACTTATATGTCTCTATATACATGTAGGCCAAATGTATACTCGCATATATTGCCATAATTTCTCTGCAAGATGCATTGTTGAACATACTGTTGTGTAGTATTATGCAACATGCGTTGTTGAACATCCCCCTATGTAGTTGTTTTGCAGGTCGAAGTTCTTGAAACTCTAAGTTGATTCACATGACCAGAATTATGGTGACAACAATCGTACAAAACATCCCAGGGATCAGTAATAGAGAGGAAGCAGGACCAGAATTATGGCTACAACTAACGGGTGGACCTACGAAAACATCCCAGGGATCAGTAATAGAGAGGGTAAGGACTTATGCCAGACGACCTTCCACCTTATCGGCTCGAATCGACCAGATGACTAAATCAGTGATTTCTTGTTATGGCTTGCGGGGGTTTTGGGTTTATAATCCGTACCAGGTAATGTGACTCTCCATCTGTATTGGTTTCTGTTTAGAGAAACAACTTGTGGATGGGCATGCAAACAGCCACAAGGATCCATCTGCTACAATGAAGCTGATCATTCCATCTTACAGGGATGCAATGTCAGAGCGTCAGAGTCTTAGAGTCATCGACCAGACTGGAATGCAATGCTACAGAGCATAACCGCAAAAGTAGCCAATCATATAAATTTATTATATAAACTATTTTTTACAAATAATTTTAAAAAGTGGCACATACCAGGCTATTTATATCACATCAAAATAATTCGAGCCAATGAAAAATTGAATGCATGGAATTAGAAAAATATAAAAAATGTATTGTTTTTTGATAAATTGAAATAATGAATTAAGCTTGAGATTTTGAATAAATTAATAAATGATTTTGAATGAATTAATAAATGGTAAACCAAAAAACACCCATTAATGCAACAAAATGTACCAACTAATAGGTAGGTTGACTAGTTTGACCGCGAGGTGAAAGCTATAGACCCTGCCTTGGCCGGGGGCAGGGACTAATAAGATGTGGAATGAAATTTATTGATTCAAGTTTATGTATAATTTTGGAACAAAAACTATCACTTAGATATTGGACATAACATGTAGTAAAGAAATTTGAAGAACTCATTTCCATTCCTTCATATTACATTAGTTAGATTTTTGAATTAATTTGATATTTGATAATTCTTAATTTATGCATTTATTCATTCCTTACCTAGATGATTGTTTTTATTGTTGAGTAAATTATAACAATGTTGATTAAATTAGATCGATAATTTTGTTTATGTGGGTATCTTAAATTGTCCTTATTTATGTAATTGTCATATCGGATAGTTCGAACTTGGCCTTTTATTTAAAAAAAAAAATTGATATTATTTGCTTACCATTCTGATGTGTATAGATGGGTTGTTTCAATTTCTAATGGTATAAGCCATTCTTCAAACAAAACTTTTATGAGGAAGTTACAGGCCAAATAGTGAGGGGTAAATTTTAAGACCTAGGTAACTTCCGAGGGCCATAAGTTCGTGCTCTAGAATTGGATTGGGGAACAAGAGTAGTCAATGGAAATATATTGAACCATAGATGACAACCATGGAGCTAAATTAAAATTACAGGTGCATAAAAATGTACAGGAGGGAATAAAAGGCGCATGTAGCATTCAGGGCCAAAAATATTAATTGGCCTGAAACTTCAGTAGGATGTATCTAACAGCCCGAAACTAAGATAGAGGTGAAATTTGGATAGATTGTCCAAAATATGATGATGAAGGAACCCGGTTGGGCTCCTGACAAAACTCCAATGGAGTAGGTGCAAAAATGCATAAATACAGTTCATATTTGCACCTAGTTGAGGTGTGAATAGAAGGAATTAATGAATTTTTTTCAAATGACCATAACTCTCTACTAAAGACTCGAAATTGAGAAAAGGAGTCGTCATTGGAAATGTATTGGATAGAGGAATCCAGATATCCAGCCAGAAAGTTGAACTAGGTAGTGTAATTCGAAAGGAATTAGAAGAAATAATTCTAATGCACTTATGAAACAAATTGTGCATAATTGCCATGAATTTGTTAAATTACTTAAATCTACCAAATCTTATTAACTGCACATTTTTGCATAGTGAACAACATTTAGATCAGAATAGGATCAACACAGATTTCATAAGCATGGAATATGCACATAGGTCTTACATCTATGAATATGAGATCAAAGGGATGTATGTCAGTATGGGTAATGAAGGTACAAATTCAAATGGACATGGAGAAGGAAAGGGAGAAATAATGAACTTGGTAGAGATAATAAAAAGTTTGCAAAATGATGTCCAGAGTTATAAAGCTGATAATGAGAGGCTTATGAAAGCCAAGGAGTAGCAAGAAGGCTTCAACATCAAGTTAATGCAGAGCTTGGATAGAATAAAGAAGAATATGGATAAGGAGATTGAGTCAAGCAAATCAGGGAGTCACAAGTCTCATGATGAGAGGAGAATAACAAGAAGTGTTGGTAGGAATAACCATCACTGCCCAAGGCATTCAACTAGGAGAGAACATAGTAGTTCAAGTCCATCCCCTATCAGGAAGAATAATAAGAGGTCTAGAGTGGATGCGCTACAGAGAGAAATGAACAAAATAAAGCCCCCTACATTTGATGGTGAGCACAAGAAGGATGAAGATGTAGAGACATGGCTACTAGGAATGAGGAAGTATTTTTAGTTGCATAATTATTCTTCATGGGAAGAAGGGGGAATTTTCATTTACCAACTCAATGTAGATTTTAACCTTGTACAATATTTACTGCAAACAAATTTTCAGTAAAAGAACAAAAAATATACAATGGAAAATACAAACATTGCACATAGATTTTTCCCCTGGAAAACCAAACCGAGAAAACCAACATATTCTATATTCATTCATAGTGATACATGTTTTACAATACAATATACATATAGGAGCCATCGACATCCAAAACCCTAACCTAATGACCTGGATTAGTCAACAACCCTAATTCCTTAACCAGAAATAGAAAACCATCGGCAAAAAAACCATGTGCCGAAAAACCTCCCAACAATGGATACGAAAAGCGAGGCGACATGAAAAACAAGGAAAAATGTGACACGTTTCTCGAGGCAATTGCTTTTTCAAAGAATATAACACATACTGTTGGATTGGTGTTTTGACTATTTTTTTCCAATGGCCAAATCCATTTTTCATGTGACATTATATATGATATGCTCTCATTTATCCATTTTAAAGGTATTATCAAGATTTATATATCAATTCGCCATGGAATCACACAAGGTCAGAATTGCGATCCGATCCTCCATATAGACCGTTATCTGGCATTGTTACAGGTAGCAAACTTCAATCTTAATTTGTGGGAGGATGGAGTGGAATCAAAAAACTCTGGCACATGGGTTTTGTGCGTAATATGCCCAATTAGGTCCCTAGTGGGCTGTTTCCTAAAATTGTGGATGGATTGAGAGAAGTTCTTAGTTTTCGATTCGGCATCCAACACTCCATCTGACACTCGATCCAACACTCGGAGTGCAGAGGAGTTGGCAGTTAATACATTGGAGACCTTTGATGGATGAATCAAGGATATGGGTTTTATGACCTCTCGTGCCCTCCAGCTACAGAGCTTGACACACCTCATATTGGGCAGTTGCAACGACCACTGAGTGACACACAAGATTGTTAGAAGATGCTGTTGTTAGAACACATTTAATGAGTTTACTATTTTTAGAGAGGGTCGATCCTTCCAGTGCTTGACCTCTCCAGCCGTGTAATCACCTATAAATGCTACTTCCTATGACATGAACTAGGAAGAATTTTTTTTATTTCATACAGACATTATCACCAATTTTGTCATACTTTGTTTTTATGCTTAATGCCAGTGCTGCGTTAATTTAGCAATTGTGTTTTCCTATTGGAGTGTAGCCACGACTTGCTGGGGGGCCCACCAATGGTCTGGGTGATTGTCTATATTAGTACATATTTCTATTTATCTTGTTTCCTTTCTTAAATTTCGATATCATCTCTTTACTGTGTAGATTTCTCAATTTTAATTGCTTGTTGCATGTATATTTTAATTACAGATTGCTTATCTAATTCATCTTCCTATACACTTTCTCTTAAATTGCAGATTGCTTTCTGAATTGTGCATATCATAGAGGGACGTCCATAGTTGTGTGTTAATGATTATAGTTTCCTTGTAGGTTGTAGAAGATGTTAATTACGTTGTTATGTCTTTTTCTTTCTAGTTATAGGTTACTTTGTAGAGTACTAATCTAGATAGGTTTATTTGTAGATTAATTGCTTTAGTTTTGATAGTTTGACAAAGTAGTAATTTAAATAGATTTACTTGTAGTTTTGATAGATTAATTTCTTTAGTTTTAGTTTTGATAGAGTATTAATTTAAATAGGCTTACTTGTAATTGCAAATACTCTCTGTAGGTCTGTTTCATTTGTCAATTTTTCTTCAGCATGATAATATATAAATGGATTTTTGAATTATGATTTTTAATAGCATTTTGGTTGATTTTGAGTATGATTCTTAATGATAGTTTAGTTAACTTAGGTTATGATTTTTAATGAAGACTCAGTTATGAATTTGATTTGTAATTTCTAATTAGCATTAGTCAAGAATTGTAGGTTTGCACAGAGTGTTTTTGTTGTCATTTTTAGTATGAATTTGAATTAAGATTTTTAATTAAGTGTTAAATTATGAATTTATGAGTTTATAGCTTTTCTTGAATTAGTGATTTTGAACAACGTATTTCCCAGTATTAGTGTGATAGAGTGAATGATTGATGTTTACTTGATGTTTACTTGAATTGTCATTAGTAGTTAGATGCCATCGGGATGCGAGTTCTTGCTTTTCTTGCTTTTAGTTAGGTAGATGAGTGTTCATTCTTGGAAGATATAAATAATTGTGAGTTTTTGATTTAAGAATAGAGTTTACTTGTAAATTTTAATTTTGACAGATTATTTGCTTATTTGCTTACTTGTCATTTGTTTATTTATAGGTAGATTAAATAGATAGATTAAACAATTTAGAGATAGATTACTTGTCATTTGGTTATTCAAAGGTAGATTAAATAGATAGATGAAATAGTTCAAAGATAGATTGCTTGTTATTTGCTTATTCAGAGATAGATCAAATAGTCCATAGTCTTAGATTGCTTAAAGCTCATTAGTTAAAGGTTGCTTTGCATATTTAACATAGAATATGTTGTTTAAATAGATTTTAAAAGTCATATTTTTAAAGTAGAATTGTAAATTGAAAAAGTGTTGATCCCTAGGGTAAACTATCTTCTTAGCTAGACAATCTTTCTATTATCTTTTATTCCATTCATAGTTGTAGATTACTTAGTAAATTTAAAGTAAAGCTTGTCATTATTTGAGTTTGTTGGCATTATATTAGATTAGGCTAGACTAGGCTAGATTAAATCTCTAGACCTACACATACAATGCTAGCACCTCGACGCTTACGAGCCCTGGGTTGACAATTTAATGTCGAAATAGATAACATATATTTCACTCGACATTTTTGGCATCGTTGTCGGGGAGGTGCTAAAGGGATTAGAGCTTAGGTAGGTAGGTTGCTTTTAATTACACAACAAGGGGGAGGAGAAACTTTAAGACAAGAGGTAAAATCCTGCACATCCATTTTAATGGTTTGCTCCGAAGCCTTGTTGTTCCCTTTTAGCCAGAGTGTTTACTTTTTATGCAAGTTTTCTTACTTTTCTTAGTTTGTTTACTTTTCTCAATTTGTTTACTTTCTTGCAATTTAATTTCTTGTAAACGTGCTTTCTTTCATGCATAATGTTTTTACTTTCCCGCAATTTATTTTTCCTGCCATTGTGCTTATTTTATTGCAAGAGTGCTTTCTTTTATTTCTTTTATGCAAGTTTTATTTCTTTCATGCAAGTGTGCTTCCCTTTCGCAAAGTGTGTTTATTTTTCCTTCCAGTTTGTTTACTTTCATACACGTGCGAGTTTGATTTCATTCCTGCAATCGTATTTTATTTTATGCTTTGATTTCTTTCCTGCAAGTGTGATTTATTTTATGCAAGTGTGGTGTGTTTGGTTTGCGCAAATCTTCTTTAAATATGTATTTCATTTTTTAGGTAGTTGTGATTAAAATCTTAAAAAAATCTATAATATT
>JZKD02S1996548.1:1075621-1090162 GCA_000966675.3 Picea glauca | reverse complement strand
GAATCCGAAACGGTGCCTCTTCATGGAAAATTTCGACTGCCGAGTGTTCTGTCGCATGCTCTACAGACTACTCGAACCGCTATTAATGGCTTTGACAAGTGGAGTGTTATCTTAGTATTATCCATGCGTTTGATTTTGCTTTTAACACCAGGTGTCATACTGCCTCATGACAAGGCATTGGGAGAACATATTTTGTGCTCTGAAGCTGCGATGTTGCAGGTGACATTCCGGAACATCTGTCGCTCTTCTGCAGGGGGTATCCATTAGATTTCAAAGATCCAGCATATTCGTAGCATATTCGTAGCCAAATCTATTGATATTATAATATGATAATCTATAGATCCCTGAATGAAGCAGCTCTTGAAATAGTGAAGGCCTTTGTGATCATATAGAGTATCCTGAGCTCCATAAAAGCTACAGTTATAGAAGGCTGCCTTGGTGCCAGAGATTCTCAGGGCCACAGCTTGGTCACCGTTGCTTCCAATTTCTGGATGAGGAGTTGTGTTCTCAAATCTGATGTTATAAGATGTGAAATAATCAGAGCTAACAGCCACAGTGGCATTGTGGAGTGTTTTCAATGGCAAGCCATCCATTCCTATAGCCGCAGCTGTGTCATTTCCTGTGATGACAGGCGGCCTAGCGCCATCTCCCATGAGGGTCACAAAGGGCTTCGACCTCGCTACCAAGACCTTCTCCCTGTATATTCCAGCCTTGATGTATATAATAGTCCTCCTTGTACTATTGACATCAATGCTATGTACATCGTCTTTGATGGTTAGGAAATCTCCTTTCCCATCCTGGCATACTGTAATCTCCCTCTTATTCTTCTCATCCTGCCTAACCTTCCGCTCAAGCTGCGTGCTCGATACATTATTACCAGATCGATTGATCTCGTCCTTCTTATCAAGAAAACTGAGTTGTTCGTCGCTTCTCTGCAAATGCCATGAGATCCATTCATCATACTCTTTCTAGGCTTCGTCAATGGCCTGCACATCCTTACTCAATCCCATAATATAAAAAGAACAAGGATTGGGTACAATGATTATTAGTAAAACTAATAACAGCCTCCTGTATTCCATGATCGAGTAGTGAGAGCTTGAGATTTTTCACTACACTCACAGAATCAATATACCAAATTTCGAGCACTATGATGATCTGCTGGCATATAATTCCTTGCCTTCCATGGGGATTTCTGCGTGGATGATCCCCAAAAACAAAAATGTCTACAAATAGCTATGAAAAAACACGCAGGAAATTCTGTTATATAAATAGCTATGGAAAAGCACGGGAGTAAACCCTGTTTCGGCCTGTTTTTTTCAAGCCTGTTGCAAAACACTTGGCACTTGTAGTGGAATTCCAATGTGCATTGGCAACGGTTAATTTAAGTGGCATTTTCAACATGCCACTGGAGTTTATTTGTATGAATGAAGAAAACCAATGCACCATGTTGTTATACAGAACGCTATTCCGGAGGCCACAACTCCCGAATAGACTGAAGTCAGCAACTTGATATCCCACTCTATGGTCCACACAAAAGGATGTTCTCGTTCAAAATTAGGGTTACAATAGCTGATTGTATGGTGGTCAGAAAATGCATCAGGGTTGCGCTAGAAGATTTAGCCGAATATCTTGTACTCAGTTTAGTTTATATAATAAACCCAGCTGACAAACTAATACAACTGGCGACGATCAACAGGGAGCCCTTAGTCAGATTCTCAGAATCGGATCCATCATTATTGGCGTTGAGTTCTCTTGAATTTTTTTCGTATTCATTTAATGTAAGGTAACGCCTCTGAGCGAAATCATTCTTGTTACGAATAGGATATCGAACCACTCCTTCTGGAATGGGGCTGTCGCGCTGATTCTCGGCAGGTTCTTACGTTTCTTCTCTAAAAATCCTTAAATGCACAGACTGTTTGAGTTTGGCAGACCAGACTGGACTGCACCGAGAAGAGACAAACCCAATAGTGGGAGGCCATGCATTTGCCAAAAATGCAACATGCCTGTAACGCCCGCATGAGCCAGCACGCCACCAACTAGGTCAGATTTCTAATTCGCACAATCTGTCGTAAGAGGTCCACCATTATCGCCGGGAACGAATTCAAGTAGTTGCTTTCACCATCGTTTTTAAATTGTGAAACGTGTACTCCACCAATCCTTGCTCTCGATATGGCTCTCTGTAGCTATTATTGACTGGTAACAAATAACGCACCTCAGTGCAATGTGGTGCTCAGATAATGGATCTTGGTTGAAGCGAACAGTTCCATGAAAAAGAGTTGGCTCCTAAGAAATACTCCCCAGGCGTGCCCGCAAATTACAAAACCCAATAGAGGTCATATCCACACCAACTGTAAGGGTTCTACCTCCTGCCGGTTCAACCAATCGAAAAATAACACTAATGAGAGTAGTCTTCCCGCTTTCTGTTCGGCCAACGGTGCCAATCTTTTTCCCCCCTGTAATTGTTGTCGAAAACATTTGGAGTGATGAGATCATTGTTGTTTGAGTTGACGGTGTCGTTAACCACGGGGCATATTTAATAGAGATTGTTTGCAAACCTCACGTCTAGAATTGGATCCACAATTGTTTGTCCTGTAATCGACTAGTAATCGCTCCAACAGATTTGGCTGAAGGTCGAGCTCGCCTCCCTTCATGAACTCCAAATCGGCTATCACGTGCTCCTGTCCTTCTGGGCTCAATATCACCAGCACCATGAACCCATGGCACCGTATTCCCATGAAGACCACCATATCCTGCACGAACCTCATCCTTAACTTATCGTCCCTTTCGCTGAGGTTTTCGAAGAGTAGCTTTCAGAGTAACCTTGTCATCTTCTCCATTTAGCTCATTCTTATTTACTCCTTCAATGCAGGCCACTACTGCTTCACGAGTTGTAAAACAAATGAACCCAAAAATCCTTTCGCTTAGCTGTAGGCATATTTCGTGCCAATTCCACTTGTTCAATTTCGCCAAAACTCTTAAACATCTCCTGAATTCACTCTTCATCCCAAGAAGGTGGAAATCCGTCAACAAAAATAGACTTTACCTGGGCCATAACTTCCTCATCCGGCTCAATGCCGGATTTGGCAAAATCAACCTTTGCAAAACGGTCAATCCCAAAGAAAACATCTCGCTTCTGCAAGCACTTGAAAGCAGTTCTAGCCTCAAGATGAGTGGGGAACTCCCAAAAATGCAAACCCCCTATTTGTCCCTTCTTGTTGTCGATCTTCCCTCAAGGTTATTTCCTCAATATTTTCTATTCCATATTCTATCAGTTTCTTTTTAATAACCTCTTTTGTCCATGATATACAAATATTGCGTACATAAGGAGTTTCGTTATCTTGGCTTCTTGTAACTTCACATTTCTTCCCTCTAACCTATGGATTCTTGAGCTCTGCCACTGCTTTTTTGGCTTGCTCGATAGTCGCGAAACAAACTAATCCAAAGTCCTTATTCTTATGAGTCTGAGGATTCTTTGCCAATCTTAATTCAACAACTTCACCAACAGTTGACCTGCTTAAATCACATACAAAATCTCAATGTGGTTCATCAAATTACTCTCAGGCATCGTCCAATCCTTGGCCTGAATAATTTTGAGATCCATCTCCCAAAGTAATTGAGAGACATTATTCAACAAGTCGAACCGGTCCTCCAAACAAGTCTGGCAGAGGTAAACCTACTTTGGTTTTGGCTCCCTATTTGCCACATAGTAAAATGAAGCAGAGTTCAGAGGACAGGCTGATGTGAGGCTCATCTTATTGGCGAAGCCAGAATATTACTTAACACCATTTCCCATCTGTGGATAAGTCTTTTCTGACGACCGAGAGAGCATCTGAGCAAGCAATCCGAACACCCCGGTCCTGCAATCCACTTGGAAACCAAATCTCTGATTTGATGGTGAGCTCTGATCTTGAAACAAACCACAAAAGGAGATCTCTGTGTGAGAGAAGTCACGGCCGCATTCTTCCTCTTGGACAGCACAGTCAATTTTGATATCTGTTACAACATCGGCTCCAACTAGGGACAGTACTTTCTCGTAAAGTGCCGAGAACAGTAGACCAGGTGCCTATATCCATTGGGCGACCCTACGAAATCACCCTCATCACATCCTGAACGTTGTCACTTCACTTGTATCTTTGCGGAACGAAAACCCACTTATTCATCTATTGGGCTATGGAGTCGTAATGCTTTAAAACAAAACCATGCTGGATTCAAAACTAAACTGAAAAACATATTGAAAATCATCGATGTAATCTAATGCTTGAAGTCAAGCTTATTTATATACATCACCTACTCTAACTACTGAAAAATTTTCACTGAATCAAATGATACAAAAATGCCAATGAAGCCAATCCAATAATTGCCTACTTATTTGAAACTTTCTCACATTTTCTTCGAGCAGGCTGAAAAAGGAAACTGACAATCCCCATCTGACCTATTGGTGATCATGGATCTGTAAACCTTTCATCACTTATTGTGACCAAACGTTCATGACATAGCATATTCCTTCATTAAATTAATCCAAAAGATCAGCAAAAGGGTCTTGGAAAAATATATCGTCCTGAGGTTTTAAAACACCCAGAACTACTCTATGTTCTGATTTATGATGCTCAGGATCATTGAACATGGCAGCCATATCTTTTTCATGAAACAAAGCAGAGTATAAAATCTGATCTTCTGGCAGGAAATCGTCATAAACAGGTTCACTAACTTGCTGTAAAGTTCCATGGAATAGATAACTGTCACCATTTAAAAATAGATTTACATTTTCAGAGCTGGAAGAAACTTGACACTCATATCCGGGAGTGTGTGAAAGTTGTAAATCTATGTGAGAAGGGGTTGCAATAGAGTTGTGTAGGGGAAGACCCTTGTCTTCCCTAGTTAAAGGAGAAGGTGGTCTCTGTACTTTCTGAATAAAACAACAATCATCCTTTTCTATCTCCTTTGCAGGTTGACCGTGATGTTGAATCTCTTCTTCTTGAGTAAGTTCACAAGATCCATCATCTCTATGAGCCAACTCTTCCTCATACTGGTCATATTCATCAACTTGAGAAAATTCTATTTTTTCTTCCTCCTCCTCAAGAGGACTTGTATCACAACAATCTTCAAAAAGGATTTTAGCAGAATATATCCTCTTACAATGCTGATGAAAAAGTGTGTGAAAACATTTCAATGAAGGAATACTGGCATGGGGTAAAGATTTATACCAGAGTCTAGCATCCTTTTCCAATGAAAACATAAACAATTTCATGAGGGCATCTTCATGATGTACATTTAATTCTTCCATGAGCTTGTGGAATTCAAACAAATGTTGACCAGGATTGTCGTCCTCATCTTCTCCAAATTTAGGAAGGATATCCCCCCAAATTTTAATGTCTGGAATAGTGTTTGGAAAGCCATAAAAATTTGCAAAGTCCAGAGGAGCAAACCTTGCGGTAATTCGAGCAGCGAACGAGTTCGACATTTGAGACCAGTGGAGTCGCCAACAAAATCATGTAGAGTCTACGAACCAAGGAGTCGCCAGGTGAATGATCACAGCCAATTGAATGTCTATCCCTTGTTCACCATCAAGAGATAGATCTGAACTTTGTCGTATCCCAGGGAAGATAACTTCGTCCTCCGTCCCCGGCAACGGCGCCAAAAATGTTGACACTCAGAACTGAAATGGGCTGCAGCAAATCAATCCCAAGGCAACCTCAAACCACTTTGGATTGGGAGTTGCCCCTTCCAACCCGAGAGGGATCTCTTGAACATTGTCACAATAGGAATTTAAGTAGTGTGAAAAAGGGCAGATTTATGGGTAAATGATGGTCTTGGATTTGTGGAGTTTGGGTGTTAAACCAGGAAAATGGTCCATTGGGCATGGAGTCAAATGAAAACCGATAAAAAGAGACAATAGCAGAGATCAAATAACTTGCGGAAAGTGAGGCAAAGTAAGTCTATGTTTCAGTGTTTTGATTAATCATGATGCGGTAGCGGAAAGAAAAAGGAAAGGACGATGTAGCAAAGGATATATGTAGAGTTCTGAAAATGCAGATTGGTCTTACACATCTGATAGCTGGTGCAGAGGAAAGGCAATAAACAATTACAGAAAACCCAAATCCTTTCGTTATAGTAGTGGTCGTACTAAAGTATAACGAAGCACATCGGTTAGAAGAAAACAAAGTGTAATGCAATCGTGATGGATTAAGGAAGACATAAAGATATGGTAAAGACAATATCAACTATGAGTAAGGAACAAATAAATGCAATCCAAACAGATTTAACACAGCTGAAAGAAAAGGAAAACATGCTGAAAGAAATCAACCATGATGAATCTCAGAGTCTTAAGCAAAAATCATCTTTATTACTCCAATCTGGTTTACAAGAAACTCAGTCATTACAATGAAACTCTCTTGACAGAGGTCTTTCTCCTAGTCCTGCGCTCATGCCCCCCCCCCCTTCTTTCATGTTACATCATCAGTCTTTTAAAAGAGAAAAAACTAATACAAAACTCTTGGCGTTCTGGGAATCTGAAACGGTTCCTCTTCATGGAAAATTTCGACTGCTGGGTGTTCTGTCGCATGCTCTGCAGGCTACTCGAACCGCTATCAATGGCTTTGACAAGTGGAGTGTTATCTTAGTATTAACCATGCGTTTGATTTTTCTTTTAACACCGGGTGTCATCCTGCCTCGTGACAAGACATTGGGAGAACATATTTTGTGCTCTGAAGCTGCGATGTTGCAGGTGACATTCTAGAACATGTGTCGCTCTTCTGCAGGGGGTATCCATTAGATTTCAAAGCTCCAGCATATTCGTATCCAAATCTATTGATATTATAATATGATAATCTATAGATCCCTGAATTAAGCAGCTCTTGAAATAGTGAAGGCCTTTGTGATCATACAAAGTATCCTGAGCTCCATAAAAGCTACAGTTATAGAAGGCTGCGTTGGTGCCAGAGATTCTCAGGGCCACAGCTTGGTCACCGTTGCTTCCAATTTCTGGATGAGGAGCTGTCTTCTCAAATCTGATATTATAAGCTATGAAACAATCAGAGTTAACAGCCAAAGTGGCACTGCAGAGTGTTTTCAATGGCAGGCCATCCATTCCTATAGCCGCAGCTGTGTCATTTCCTATGATGACAGGTGGCCTAGCGCCATCTCCCATGAGGGTCACAAAGGGCTTCGACCTCGCTACCAAGACCTTTTCCCTGTATATTCCAGCCTTGATATATATAACAGTCCTCCTTGTACTATTGACATCAATTCTATGTAAAACGTCTTTGATGGTTAGGAAATCGCCTTTCCCATCCTGGCATACTGTAATCTCCCTCTTATTCTTCTCAACCTACCTAACCTTCCGCTCAAGCTGCGTGCTCGATACATTATTACCAGATCGATTGATCTCGTCCTTCTTATCAAGAAAACTGAGCTGTTCGTCGCTTCTCTGTAAATGCCATGAGATCCATTCATCATACTCTTTCTGGGCTTCGTCAATGGCCTGCACATCCTTACTCAATCCCATACTGTAAAAAGAACAAGGATTGGGTACAATAATTATTAGTAAAACTAATAACAACCTCCTGTATTCCATGATCGAGTAGTGAGAGCTTGAGATTTTTCACTACACTCACAGAATCAATATACCGAATTTCGAGCACTATGATGATTTGCTGGCACATAATTCCTTGCCTTCCATGGGGATTTCTGCGTGGATGATCCCCAAAAACAAAAATTTCTACAAATAGCTATGAAAAAACATGCAAGAAATTCTGTGTCTATAAATAGCTATGGAAAAGCACGGGAGTAAACCCTGTTTCGGCCTGTTTTTTCCAAGCCTGTTGCAAAACACTTGGCACTTGTAGTGGAATTCCAATGTGCATTGGAAACGGTTAATTTAAGTGGAATTTTCAACAGGCCACTGGAGTTTATTTGTACGAATGAAGAAAACCAATGCACCATGTTGTTATACAGAATGCTATTCCGGAGGCCACAACTCCTGAATAGACTGAAGTCAACAACTTGATATCCCACTCTATGGTCCACACAAAAGGATGTTCTCGTTCAAAATTAGGGTTACAATAGCTGATTGTATGGTGGTCAGAAAACACATCAGGGTTGCGCTAGAAGATTTAGCTGAATATCTTGTACTTAGTTTAGCCTGTATAATAAACCCAGCTGACGAAATAATACAACTGGCGATGATCAACAGGGAGCCCTTAGTCAGATTCTCAGAATCGGATCCATCATTATTGGCGTTGAGTTCTCCTGAAGTGTTTTCGTATTCATTCAATGTAAGGTAATGCCTCTGAGCGAAATCATTCTTGTTACGAATGGGATATCGAACCACTCCATCTGGAATGGGGTTGTCGCACTGATTCTCGGCAGGTTCTTACGTTTCCTCTCTAAAAATCCTTAAACGCGCAGACTGTTTGAGTTTGGCAAACCAGATTGGACTATACCAAGAAGAGACAAACCCAACAGTGGGAGGCCATGCATTTGCCAAAAATGCAACATGCCCGTAATGCCCGCATGAGCCAGCGCGCCACCAACTAGGTCAGATTTCTAATTTGCACAATCTGCCACAAGAGGTCCACCATTATCGCCGGGAACGAATTCAGGTAGCCGCTTTCACCATCGTTTTTAAATTGCGAAACATGTACTCCACCAATCCTTGCTCTTGATATGGCTCTCTGTAGCTATTACTGACTGGTAACAAATAACGCACCTCAGTGCAATGTGGTGCTCAGATAATGGATCTTGGTTGAAGTGAACAGTTCCATGAAAAAGAGTTGGCTCCTGAGAAATACTCCTCGGGCGTGCTCGCAAATTATGAAACCCAATAGAGGTCATATCCACACCAACTGTAAGGGTTCTACCTCCTGCCGGTTCAACCAATCGAAAAATAACACTAATGAGAGTGGTCTTCCCGCTTTCTGTTCGGCCAACAGTGCCAATCTTTTTCCCCTCTGTAATTGTTGTCGAAAACATTTGGAGTGATGAGATCATTGTTGGTTGAGTTGACTGTGTCGTTAACCATGGGGCATATTTAATAGAGACTATTTTCAAAGCTCACGTCTAGAATTGGATCCACAATTGTTTGTCCTGTAATCATCTAGTAATCGCTCCAAAAGATTTGGCTGAAGGTCGAGCTCGCCTCCCTTCATGAACTCCAAATCGGCTATCACGTGCTCCTGTCCTTCTGGGCTCAATATCACCAGCACCGCGAACCCATGGCACCCTATTCCCACGAAGACCACCATATCCTGCACGAACCTCATTCTTAACTGATCATCCCTTTCGCTGAGGTTTTCGAAGAGTAGCTTTCATAGTAACCTTGTCATCTTCTCCATTTAGCTCATTTTTATTTACTCCAATGCAGGCCACTGCTGCTTCACGAGTTGTAAAACAAATGAACCCAAAAATCCTTTCGCTTAGCTGTAGGCATATTTCGTGCCAATTCCACTTGTTCAATTTCGCCAAAACTCTTAAATATCTCCTGAATTCGCTCTTCATCCCAAGAAGGTGGCAATCCATCAACAAAAATAGACTTTACCTGGGCCATAACTTCCTCATCCGGCTCAATGCAAGATTTAGCAAAATCAACCTTTGCACAATGGTCAATCCCAAATAAAAAATCTCGCTTCTGCAAGCGCTTGAAAGCAGTTCTAGCCTCAAGATGAGTGGGGAACTCCCAAAAATGCAAACCCCCTATTTGTCCCTTCTTGTCATCGATCTTCCCTCAAGGTTATTTCCTCAATATTTTCTATTCCATATTCTGTCAGTTTCTTTTTAATAACCTCTTTTGTCCATGATTTACAAATATTGCGTACATAAAGAGTTTCGTTATCTTGGCTTCTTGTAACTGCACATTTCTTCCCTCTAACCTGTGGATTCTTGAGCTCTGCCACTGCTTTTTTGGCTTGCTCGAAAGTCGCGAAACAAACAAATCCAAAGCCCTTATTCTTATGAGTCTGAGGATTCTTTGCCAATCTTAATTCAACAACTTCACCAACAGTCGACCTACTTAAATCACATACAAAATCTCAATGTGGTTCATCAAATTACTCTCAGGCATCGTCCAATCCTTGGCCTGAATAATTTTGAGATCCATCTCCCAAAGAAATTGAGAGACATTATTCAACAAGTCGAACCGGTCCTCCAAATAAGTCTGGCAGAGGTAAACCTGCTTTGGCTTTGGCTCCCTATTTGCCACATAGTAAAATGAAGCAGAGCTCGGAGGACAGGCTGATGTGAGGCCCATCTTATTGGCGAAGCCAGGATATTACTTAACACCATTTCCCATCTATGGATAAGTCTGTTCTGACGACCGAGAGAGCATCTGAGCAAGCAATCCGAACACCTCGGGTCTGCAAGCCACTTGGAAACCAAATCTCTGATCTGATGGTGAGCTCTGATCTTGAACCAAACCACAAAAGGAGATCTCTGTGTGAGAGAAGTCACGGCCGCATGCTTCCTCTTGGACAACACAATCAATTTTGATATCTGTTACAACACATGGTTAAGAAAAGGTCAATGAACCCCATAAATCTCCCATTGGGAACTAACTTTAATACCATCCTAAGACTCTATCGCCTACCTCTTATTAACTATACATAGGATGTTTTTCCCTACAGGTGGGGCCATATTTTAACCATCTCGTCATACTAATGTATGAAATTTATATCTACACTTGGAAAACTGTAAATCTTAGGCTATTGGGAGAATTGAGTGGTTCCCTATATCTTTGATTGTGAGGTGTCACAATACTTAGGAGTGGGGGAGGGGTTTCCTGAGATGAAAAATGATAAACACTACCCATGTATATTATAATCCATGAGAAGAGGAAGTAAAATCTCTGTAAAAATTATGTTATATTGTTTTTACGATATTCTGGGCTATTATATCAGCAATTGTTTTTATTAAAATGCTAAATTCTATACTGTTGACATCACTGTGTGTTATAAGCATGCTGCACATTTATTTATTTATTGTATGTTTATATAATGGAAGACTGCTTAATTGGTTCTTTGTGACAATTACAGATCAATAACACACTGTTAAACTCACTACAGATCTGTGTTACATGCCTATGAACATAGAAATAAGTTATTGAACAGAGGAACAAGTTGTTTTATATTGTTACAAGAATGATGACAAGGCAATTAACAATGGATCATCCTATTCACGCTTATCCTGCCCATGCTCCTGTTCACCATGACTATCAGAAATTGCTCAAGCTAAGTGCTATGGGTGAACGCCCATTATAATGGGGATAATTTCCACTTGCATAAGAGTACCATATGAAGTGCCATATGGAGTGCCATTTGGAAGACCGGATGGAGTGCCATCTGGACGACCGGATGAAGTGCCATATGGAGGATCAGATGAGGTATGCATATTTGTAAATGACCACGATTGCATGTAGAAATGATCGTTCGAATTGATACACCTGTTGCAATCGTAAAATAAGATGGGTAGAATGGTATATTTTTCAAAATTCATGTTTAGAATTGAATTAAAAAATTTTAATGCATTTTTATGATCAAATGTCCAATTTGAAGACTTGGACATTGATCTAATTCTCACATAATTGCATTTGCCTCCAAAGTAAATCACCATTCGAAATTCAAATGCTATGCAATTATAGTCGCACATGGCGATCGTGTGTGATGACTTCGCCATGTATTCAACCATTTTCCACCTCAATTGCATTAAAAATCGCCCCAATTACCATTCCATTCATCCCCTACTTGTTGTATCATGATCACCCTCTTCCCGATTCCTTTCTTCTACTCATCCTCTGCGCTGTAACCATGCCTAAATGATATGAACCTTCCTCCTATGCCGAACTTCTGGCCATTCTTGAATTCACAGAGTGTAGAGAGATATTCTTTCGTGTAGGGTGGGGACCATTCTTGGCCAGTGTGTAAGGCCATGACGATGGCGTCTCACTACAATTATCTCTTGGGTTCGATGGGAGGCTAGATCGCGTAGGGTCTTTGGCCTTCTTGGTCTCTGATGAATCAATTGCCTGCACCACAAAATTTACACGGGTTGGGGAATGATGGTTCAAACACCATCAATTGCCACGTCCAAGATATAACAAAGTATTTAAGCCTAAATTTCAAAATGTTTCTGTAACTAAAGGGTACTCAAAAGAATGGATAAAGGATGAATTGATTAACCCCCTGATTGTAATTACCAGGATTATCACTTGTGAAGGTAGGCACTTTTTTTTCAAAGATTTTCATTTTTGTCTATTAGCCCATTTCCAATTTAACAAATCCTTGAGTTTTCCTTTCTACTTCTTGAAATTTTTGTGATTATCATTGATAGCAGGTGTGATTGTCATTGATGTCAAGATCAAAGTATGCAACGATGGAAAAACAAAGACAATGAAAGCCCGGGAGGAGAAGCGACAGTGATCTTTGGATCCCACTGAGAATTCCCGATGAATTTCAGATCTGAGCCCGAGGTTCAACCGGTGTTGGATCCAGGAGAACCTGCACGTTCGTTAAAGAGAAAGGTGAAACGAGATTATGAAATCCCGAAGGCAAGAGGACAGTTTCGGATACCGGGAGTTGGAAGAGTCAAGAATCTTTGTCATCAAGAGTCTCAGAATCGCGAAATGTAAAACCCGAAACCTGAAATAGGCACACCAACAAAGAATTTCGCAGACCGGGAAATAACTCCATTTCGGAGTCCTAGATATTGGGAGTTGAAGTGTCGAAACACTTCATCACAAGAGTGCTGAAATGTCGAATCGCCGAAATGAAAAATGCTGAAATCTCAAAATAGACACACCAACAAAGAGCTTCACAGACCGGGAAATAACTCCATTTCGGAGTCCTGGATGTCGAGAGTTGAAGTGTCGAAACACTTCACCACAGGAGTGTCGAAATGCCGAATCGTCGAAATGTGAAACAAAAAAATACTGGATCTTTGATCCGACTCCATTTCAGAACTTCGGATACCGGGAGTTGGAGGAGTTAAGCGCCGAGACTCTTCACCACAAGAGTCCCGAAACGAAAAAATACGAAATGCCAAAATGTCGTTGATCCGACTCCATTTTGGAGTTTCGGATACCGGGACTTGGAGTTGTCAAGAACTCTCACATCAAGAATGCTGAAATCGCGATATGTGAAATCACAAAGAGATATGGACCGTCGAATCATCAAGAGTGTGGACCATTGATCCGACTCCATTTCGGAGGTTCGGATACTGGGAGTTGGAAGAGTCAAGAGTTGAGACTCTTCATCAAAGGAGTCCCAAAATTCTGAAATGCAAAATGTGAAAACACCTTTTTGGTGTAGGCCTTGGTCACCATCGATGGTCACATCATCGAAGAGCTGTAGAGAAGAGCTCGAAGACACAAGCTCCATTTCAGAGTTTGGGACATGGAGAATCGAGACTCTTCACCACAAGAATGCCAAAATTTCGAAATGCTGAAATGCGAAATAAATGCAAGATCCTACGGATCCAATCCAATGGTGCAGGTGAATTTAAGTATGATCGGAGGGCTACTGTTGCACTTCAGAGTGTAACTACTAGAAACAACTGATGGCTTCTGCCAGAGGAATGAAATAGGCCTCAATGTGATCGCCAGAGAATATGAAGAGGCTCAAGGCATCTTCTAGTGGAATGAAGACTATTCTTAGAGGTGATTGACAGATGGAAGAGTGTTGAAGCCTGTAATTGCAATAGAGAGGATCAACTCGACTTTGATAGAGAAGACGAAGAGTCTCAACTGCTAGATAGGCTAAGGAATCTCAGCATAACACCCAGTGATGATGGACGCATGGGTTTAACTGCCAGAGAAGCTGAAGAGTTGCCATGATGATCAGGCAGAGCACTTGACATGGAGAGAGCATGCAGAAGCATGGCAGGATAGCATGCAAAAGCATGGCAAGATAGCATGCACAAAGTGCACAGAGACTATAAGTATGCAGAACAAAGAAGATATGGGGGTTTGTTGTTGTTTAGAGTGATCAAGGAGTGTAGGAGGAGGAGTGTGAAGCAACAGAAACACGGAGAAGAGGAATGTTGTATTGAATGGACATGGCACACAGAGCATAAAAGGCAGAAGCATAGAAAGCGCAAGCTATGTGTGCAACACGACAATGAAGTAGTAAAGGAAGGCTGAGGTGCTCTTGTAGAGAAAAACATAAGATCAGAAAATGTAAGAAGATGCAGACAGAGAGACATTGATACAGGAGAGTAGAGCAACATAGCAGAACAGTGATAAGCCTGGTAAGCCAATGATAAATATTGTATCACTGTGATAAATTTATATATAGAAAACTTTATATGTTAGGGAGGAAGGGAGGTGCTAGGGAGGACTGTTACCCTCAGAGGTTCAAGTGGGTTCCTGAACACAGGGAGTTGTAGCTTCCATCTGGCTGCAGCCAAAGAAACCAGGGTGGCAGGGTGGTGTAAGGGAGAATTGTTGTTCTCTGTTATACAGGTTGGTGCCTGTGTGACTGGAAGTTGGTGCTTCCATCCATTTGGTGCTGGAACACTTAGGGAGTTGGTGCTTCCTTCTAGTGGGTGCTAGAGAAA
>JZKD02S1996548.1:1059253-1072999 GCA_000966675.3 Picea glauca | reverse complement strand
TGATTACTCCAGACTTACTTGGGTTGCCTTTCTCAAGGAAAAAGTTGAAGCATTTGAGAAGTTTAAAATATTTAAGGCTTTAACTGAGAATCAAACATGCAAGAGGTTAAAGGCAGTAAGATCAGACAGAGGAGGAGAATTTATATCAAATGATTTCAAGAAATTCTATGATAAGCATGGGATCAAGAGAGAATACACAATCCCAAGAACTCCACAACAAAATGGAGTAGTGGAGAGGCAAAACAGAATAGTGCAACAAATGGCCAGGTCAATGATGAATGAGAAGAATATTGGTCAAACCTACTGGGTAGAAGCAATACACACAATAGTCCATGTTCTTAACAAAGCCCACCTCATACCACAAAGTGACAAGACACCTTATTAATTGTGGTATGGGGGACCTGCTTCAATCAAACACTTCAAAGTCTTTGGGAGTAAATGTTACATAAAGAATAATGATGAGAACCTTGGAAAATATGATGATAGGGCTGATGAAGGTATCTTCTTAGGATATGCTACAAATAGTAAAGGATACATATGCTATAATAAGAGGCTACATAAAATGGTTGATTGTATTGATGTAAAAGTTGATGAAGGAATCCCAGCAAGAGAGGTGTACAATAATGAGTATTCTACAGAGGACACAACTAAAGCTGAAGATGAACAGGTCCAAGAATCAGAAAATGAAGACTCTGAATCAGATGAAGACACAGATACTTAGACAGACTCAAATTAGCAGGCAACTTTAAATTCCTCCTCTAGAATCACTCAAAAGAATCATCCTGCAAGTCAGATAATTGGTCAAAAAGACAAAGGTGTACAAACCAGGAGAAAGATAATCAAAAACACCGAGCAATCACATATAGCTTTCATATCCATGCTAGAACCCAAGAAATTTAATGAAGCTAGCAAAGATGACCATTGGGTTAAAGCAATGAATGAACTTGATCAGATTGAGAAAAACAATACGTGGGAGATGGTTCATAGACCAGAAGGTAAAAATATCATTGGTTCCAAATGGATCTTTAAGAACAAGTTGAATGAGCAGGGACACGTTGTCAGGAACAAAGCAAGATTGGTATGTAAAGGCTATGCTCAAATAAAAGGACTAGATTTTGATGAAACATTTGCGCCTGTAGCAAGGTTGGAAACTATCAGAATATTTCTTGCCTATGCTTGTCATAAAAGGTTTAAAGTCTATCAAATGGATGTCAAGTCAACTTTTCTAAATGGAGATTTAAATGAAGAAGTCTATATGGAACAACTAGAGGGTTTTGAACTATCTGATAACCCTTACTTAGTATGCAAGCTGAAGAAAGCTTTATATGGGTTAAAACAAGCCCCTCGTGCCTGGTATCACAGACTAGTTACGTATCTCAAAGACAAAGGGTTCAAGAGAGGAACAATTGACAACAATCTATATATCAAAAAATAGGGTAATGATTTTCTCATTGTGTTGGTCTATGTAGATGACATCATCTTTGGATGTAATAAGGATTCATTGGTAAAATGGTTTTCTTCTGCCATGGAGTCTGAGTTTGAAATTTCTATGATAGGTGAACTGCCATTTTTTCTTGGTCTGCAAATTACTCAGAGGTCTGAAGGCATGTTCATTTCTCAAGAAAAATATCTAAGAGAAATGTTGAAAAAGTTTCAAATGGAAGATTCTAAACCTGTGGGCACACCTATGGTTACTGGATGCAAATTAAGCAAGGATGATGACTCACCTGATGTTGATCAAAGTTCATATAGGTCAATGATAGGAAGCCTGTTGTACATCACATCATCTCACCCAGACATAGTGCATGCTATTGGAATGGTAGGAAGATATCAGTCTGCAACTAAAAATAGTCATTTTCTAGCTGTCAAAAGGATATTCAGGTATTTGAAAGAAACAATGACTTATGGTCTGTGGTATCCCAGAAATCAAAATTTTTGGTTAACTGCTTATTCAGATGCAGATTGGGCAAACTGTGTTGATGAGAGAAAAAGCACCAGTGGAGGAGCATTCTTCCTGGGTGACTCATTAGTAGCATGGCTTAGTAAAAATCAAAGTTCCATTTCTTTATCAACTACAGAGGTAGAGTACATTACTGTTGCTACCTGTTGCACTCAAGTATTATGGATGATTCAGACACTTGCAGACTTAGAGGTAAAATACACTGCACCGATCCCAATTCATTGTGATAACACTAGTGCCATCAGTGTGTCCAAGAATCCTATATTCCACTCCAAGACCAAGCATATTCTCATAAAATACAATAGTTAGATTTGAGTTTTCTGAAATTTTGTAAATTCAATTAATAAAGTCCATGTGTGCAGTGTTGCGCCATGACACATAGTTCATTTTCTATTTAAGTGTTGTTTGATACAAAACTAATGACTCAGCAGTGCAGTATCTGAAGCATAAGAGAATCCATTAATGACAGTCATTAATATGATGGGGACAACCTTTGTGGTCGGAGGGACCATGAATTTGAATATGATTTGAGTCCATGTGCCACATTAACCTAGTCTAGTCACAACCTTTATTGCCATTTCAGTACCCTGTCTGAGGTCAGTTAGTACATAAAGCCCCGTTATGAAAAGATTCCATCGAAGTTTGCGCTAGGATACCCACCCATCAAATGAAAAGGTCTGAAATTGGGCACGTCCCTATCCCACTCATGCAAATAAGTAAATGCTAGAATCGCCTAATAGGATTTACCCTGTTAAATTGTCCCATCAAACAACTCAGATCCAGTTGCGTCCATACGGTCATGATGAACAATAGTTACTACTAAACTTACCCATTAAGCCAAGTATAAGGCCCTGAGAACTCGCCCAAGAATGCATCATTTTCAAAAGAACATATCCATTTCCGAATTCATTAGAGCGAACCAGCCTGTACCATTGTGAAATACGTAGTCATAACTCTAGTCCTTAGCTGCCATAGAAGTGTGAATGCCAAGAGCCACAGCAAGCCAAAGTGTTATGTGTAAATAAGTCATTTCAGATGAGCCCTACAACCCACAAGTCAATATCGTAGGTGATATCAAAGGGAAGGTGGAGCATGTCAAGATCATCGATCTTGACCTCACAGATTCAATCTTGTTCCCTCAAATGCACACAGATGTTTTTTGGGAGATGGATCCAGATGGAATCGGAGGTATGCAATTTGTGCCAAAGTAATACTTCATCAATTTATTCAATTCGACCATCATGAACCTAAGAGACCTACCAGTCTTCGGTACCACTGGTGAGGTTGTGCGGTGCACGAAATTTTTGATAAGCATGGTGCATGACATAATTCTATGGTTGGATAAGTGGTATCCAATCCATGCTGAAGACATCCAACAACTTACTAGACTATCCTCCTAAGGGGAAGATGTGTTGAGAGGATTCTAGGGTCTTGGTAAGCATGGAAAAAAGAAAGGCAAGCTCAGCCTATATGAGAAATTAAACACAAAGAGGGGAGGATGCATAATAGTAATCAAACCCATACTACCCGAGACAATCTGAACTAGTTTTTACATCATAGCCAGCAAGGTTATGAGATCATACTACAAGGGATAATGTACACTAGATTCATTATCTGTATCTGACTTTTGCACCAATGGAGTTGTGTTCAATTGGCACAGTTACTTGCTAGAGGAACTCCTAGTTGCATGCGAGGAAGCACAAGAGAAGGGAGTAACCTTCACTTATGGATATGTGCTAATGGAATTCTCTATGTTCAAATGGAAGCCACCTATGGGAAGACAACCGACGATACCAGATAAGGGGCGCATGGCGAATATGCTCGAGCCATGGTAGTCCAGGCCATATTCGGAGAATACAACCTTCAACACTATAACATTTTCTAAATGGTACAATGGTATGATAGAAGCAAAACAGAGGCTACGTATCTCGCAGGAGGTCCTCAACTGCAATAGGAGAAATATTGACTTTAGCATGAATCAACACCATACATTTGTCTGGCCGAGACATGTTAGCAGGGAAGATTTCCACACAAGGATGTTGTCGTTCTATCTCGACGAGCAGGTCTTTGACAAGGAATTCATGTCTTGGCCAGTAGTCAAACGCATTCAGCGCAAGTTGGGAATGCATTGTATCCTACCTGTGGAGATCCTGAAGAAGACCGACAAAGAAGCAGGAGTCGGACCAAGCTCAGTTCCAGAGCCACAGAAGCTAGACGCTCCAGCACAATTAGACTCTGAGGAGGAAGAATAGATGCAACAGTTGGAGCGGAAGAAAATACCGACCCTCCATCTGCTGCCAACCAATGTTGTGTTGTTAGGTGTGGTTGTTAACTAGATCTTGGGTGTTGTGTTCAGTACCGAACCATTGGTGAAGAGGCCCATAACCGGGGTCTCACCGAACAAACCCCTGAACCCACAAACCCTTGCATCAACTGCTCCCCGCACCCGCTCAACATTTAAATCCAGCACTATCATTGACATTTAGGATGACTCGGAGCCTGAAACATTTCCATCCACATTCATCACTGAGCACCCTCCATCACCACCACCCCAATCACCAAACTCCGTCACCACTAGTCCACCCTAGACCACAACCCTAGAGATGATGCAGCTCGATCAACCAAAGATAGTGGAGCGAGGACTCCCAGAAATAACCCAAGAGTCACCCAAGCCAAGATCAGAAGTTTCTGGTCCAGACCCCAAAGCACCAGAGCAGACCATGAAGCTGAATGATCTAAATCTAGACATCCAGGAACAACATCTTGAGCCTTCGGTGCAAGGAAAATACACCCAAACTGTAGAGGAGCCAGAAGCCCAAAGAAACCATCAAATCACCTCACTAGCCAAGGGTGAGGGTTCCCAAGAAAGCATGACACATAAAGAAAACACAAAAAAAGAGCCGGAGATACCAGATGCTCACAACGAACCATAATCAACAACCAGGTAGAGCATGACATCCATGCGTGAACAAATGGAGTGGGTTCTCCAGGACCCTTAGCAATGCGCAGAACTGATGCAACTTTGCATCTCCATAACAAAGGTTCTGAATCTTTTGTCCGCAGCGCTAAGGCTGAGGATTGCAGTAGGGCCACCAACAGAGGAGGAGGTAGAGACCCACTCGGAGCATTCAATGACTAGTGGACTTCCACTATAGACGCGAGCACCCAGAGACACAACTCTTTCATCCGTTGATCTGGTATAGTGGCTAGTGATGCACTTATTTTGACTGATCAGAGCATCAACTGGTCAATTAGAGAAAAGGCTCCAGGAGGCCGAGAGATCCACCGAGGTTGCAAGGAAGGAAGAGTTTGTCGTGAAAACATGTAGGATGCAGGAAGCACATGAAAAAATCCAAGTTCAGTGCAAACTGGAAAGAGGGCAGGAAAGACTTTTCGAAGCCTGGCTAGAGATTCAGAAGGTTGCACCCAAACTACCCAAAGCCAGTGATGCAGGTGAGCCAGAGCACCAGAATGAGCTGCTACAAGGAGCATGGACACAACTCGCCACTCACGCTGAGCAGTTGGAAGCACAACTACGAAAAACTTAGCAAGAAGCATAACAACAACCTCTACAACTGCAAGAGCATATGCATAAGATAATACTGCAAGGTAACAATGCCCAAGCAACATTGCACAAGCACACATCGAAATGCACAAAAATCTTCAGGGAAGTCAGCGACTGGATGGGCATCATTGCTCGACGAAACCAAGTCTTGGAGGAGGCGTGCACAAATATCCAGGTGTTGAATGAATAATTTGTGGCCACAATGGACCCTATGGAGCAACAACAGAAGTTCGATCAAATCCAATAGGCAGACAATGAACTGAACACACTCTTTGAGGCACAGTCCATAGAAAAGAAAGAGTTCCCCGACTTTCGACCTGTAATTCAGACAGCTTACATGAAAATGCATGAAGTTGATGCAACAACATATTATGAGTGGAACTTGTTGGTCATGGCCAAACCAAAGGAGTATAGCAAAGAGGTGACCCAACAGTTTGTTGTCGAGGCATCACTCCTCGCCGGGAAGTGGCAGGACAAAGTTGGAAAATTTCAAGGAGTGAAACGATGAGCCTTAGAGTTGGTACCAGAGTTGGGCCCTTCATCTGAAGAGGTAAAAGAAGATAAATCACAAACACAAGAGCCCAAGGAAGAAGAAAAGCAGGACAAGGGAAAACAACAGATGCTCCTAGAATATGTGAAAGAACTAAGCACTTGACACGAGGGCGAGTCAAGGATTGTGGTCAGAGCCTGTTGGGACTTTCATTTTTGGGATAAGGAATTGCACAAGTTTTGACTGAGCACGAGTTGTGCAAGCTCCAGAAGAAGCTGGAAAGTAGAGCAAGAAAGAGAAACAAAAATCAGTCGCGAAAGAAAGCACAACGCCGACTAAGTAACGAACGGTTGCAACAAAAAAAGAAAGCATGCAAGCCGAGAAGCAAGACACAACCCAACTTATATATAGTGATGAACATAACTGTAAAAGGGTCGGTTGATTAGTCGTTTTTTTTGTTGTTACCCAGTCGGATTAGTTGTTGATGATTGTTGTAAGTCGAGTGAAGTCAAGTCTTGATTCTATAATGAGTTTGATCTATCAGTTGAGAATTGGAGCTCTGCGACATGATTCCAGTGTCAAGAGTCTATACAACGCACTACTATGTAATTCTAAGTCTGTAATTAGAGAAAGATTCTGAAGATAATATGAAGAAGGACCTAAATTTTCAAATATGATGTGTCTCTGTGTGTTTACTTATGCATTACAGTATTTCCTTATGGCTTATGAGTTCTATTTGATGGTTCTATGTTTAAATTCTTGCTCACAACGTAAATAGGTTCGATTCTTGCACATGTATGTTTTAGATCTATTCATGTCTCTTGCACAAGATCAGGAATGCGTCCTGAAGGCTCTATGGATCCTCTTAAGTCTTTTCCCTACCCTTCCCTATATATCTGTCTCACCAGCACTTTGGGTGAGACTTCTTCTCTTCATAGGAGATGAAAATGCCAATGCTCTAGACTACATGGTACCTTTTGTTGGTAACCTGAGAAGGACCCCGGTCTGATCAAACTTGAGCCAACAAATAGCATAGAATTAGGGTCTTTGGACTAGGTAAAGTGAGTAAATCGTCCAAGACTACTAAAAATAGTGTATAACACTAGCGAGTGTACAAATCCAAATTTTATATAGGCACATCCGAGAACCCCCTCTCACACAAGAGATAAACACGAGGTCATGTGCATAAGAGTAGACGAGATTAGCCATCCAAAGCTTGACCAATCGTAGCGGACAGAGCATATATTGGGGCTTTTTCTTGAGAAACCACTGGTTTCATTTGGTCTCGGTGCTTCGTGAATCCTGAATCCATCCAGGGTCCTCAAGAGTCTTACCGGTCCAATTTTCTTCAGTTCTCTTGAAGAGCTTCAGAATTTGATATCTTGCCCATGCATTTGGTCCCGAATGTCGACTGTACCCACTTGGAGGCTCATTGTGAATTGGTAAACTTAGTTTCCTTTCTTAGGTATATATAGAGGTTATTGTGAGGGGATTCCCATGGTACCTGGGGAAAATGTCATATCACACTCTCAGTACCCTTGGAGGGTGATCCTGCAAAAGAGAGGGTTGCTTGCACCGAGAAGGGATGTTACGTGGAGCTTGGGGTAACCGCTTCTCATTTATTCATTGGAAGATTGACATCCCATCTTCGGAAGATCCTTGAGATTACTGTTTCTTGGTTGATTTCTTTTAGTTTTATTAGTAGTGTGCATCTTTGACTTTTGTAGTCGGCCTTAGGATCAGATTTTTCATAGTATACAAGGTATGGAACCTGACACTCAAGAACCACAACCCAACGTTTCCTATGAAGGAATGATCGAAGATCAAACTTCTGAGACCAGGATCATAGCTCCTGGAAGTGGCCATCACATAGAAGTATCGGTCACAACCTTTGTAGAAATCATTGCATCTTATATGAATCTTCTTTTTACTGATCCACATGGTCCACCATTCACTGATCCACCATCGACGAGATTTTTTGATGCCTAATTTTCTTACTATTTAACACTAGGTTCCACCACTACACAATATTTTGGTGTGAACCCATCATCTTTTGGTTTTCCTAAAGGACTTGGGAATTTATATTTTTCCACAAATCCTATAGTTGGTACTATCGGTGCTTATTCTTTACTAGAAACATCGGTGACCCATGTAACTCTGACTCCACCACTTGCGTGTACACCTTCCATTGCACATGGGTCAGGTAATATCCCTTCTTCCTTATTTCCACACATGCACACACCAAGTGCCTTACTTGGTCGTTCCATCATCCAGATGGATAACATTCAAGCCATTTACACAACGACGGTTCCATAAGCTACTCAGACTCCATCTCAACCATCGCAGATTAGTACACCCTACATTGGAGGTAAATCTTCAATGGGAGGCCAACCTTCAGCTGGGGGGAAACCTTCAATTGTAGGGAAACATTATACTAGCTGGGGGAAAACTACATGGTTGCAACATCAAATAGCCTAGTGGAAAACCACTCCTACTTGTCCTTCTATCCTTACTACCACTGGCCTGTATCCTGGACATCCATTTCTAGGAATTTCTAACCCTTTGTGTGGTCAACGTAATTTGGGGGGTATTCTTCCACAAGGAACTTTTCCCTTTCAATTCATAAACCCCATGATTCTGATGCAATAGTCCCTTCAATCACAATACATGGGGGGACCATCGGGTCAATCATAGTATATAGGAGGTCCATCTGTTCAGTCACAATATATGGGTGGATATATAGGACAACCACCTTACGTAGGTGGACAATCAAGACAACCCCCTTTCATGGGTGGAAAACTTGGGAAACCGCCATATATGGGAGGAAAATCTATCTTTTCCATCTCGCTGCAACCTAGATACGGTCCTACTGATGTTCCCATGCCATATAATTACCAACAGTATTTACATGCTAACCTAAAACTTCCATTATTGGCTACATTATATCAACTAGATATGTCGCGTTTGACCAACGATCCCATCCAACATGCTCCATTTTGGCCCACCATCCCTGCCAAATTGTCGTCTGATATCCCGAAATTCAACAGAAAACTTGGGGAAGATCCTAACAATCATGTTATGACTTTCCATTTATGGTGTTCTTCCAACTCTTCAATGGATGATTCCATCTGTCTTATAATTTTTCAAATAACACTTATAGGTGTAGCAGTGAAATGGTATATTGAGTTGCTGCGTAACTCCTTTGTTGACTTTAACTTTCTTTCCATGTTTTTTCTAACGCATGAGACTGGTACCGAGCTTTTGACCTCACTCCAACAATCCTCTTCCACCCACATATCTGATCATATTCATGAGTGGAGATGACATATATGGTTGATTAAAGCTCCCATTCCGGACCAACTCCTTGCGGATTGGTTCACAAAGTCACTCTTTCCTCCCATCGCCCATGATGTTTCTATGGGAAATTTTATTATTGAGGAATAGGATATTAGCTGTGTGCAATATTTGGACTTAGTATATTCCCAGTCTGACACACTTTACGATCTGATCCCTAATTCTCCTTATACGTCGAACGATCCAACAAAACCTTCTCTGGAACCAAGTTCCGTTTCGAACACCAAAACTACTTCCACTCCTACTCAATCTTCAAAGGGGAATGTGGTCCAATCCACTTCATCTCAACAACCAAGAGGTAAGAAGAAAAGTAAAGGTAAATCCAAGAAATCTTTGAATGAGCAGGATAACCCAAACACTGTTGATATTCTACCGAATAGGAAGTCTAAGTTTCCTTGCATTATTTGTGAGGAAGACCGGTACACAAAATATTGTCATCATCGTGAAGCAGTTGATAAATTTCTAAAGGGTTCCTCCCAACCAGTTCAACAGAAAAATTTGGTTGTAAAAAATATTTCCCCTCCATAAGGGGGCAATGCAGGTCATCCCCATCATGGGGATGATTCCAAAAATTCATATGAGGTATACATGTTTAAGGCGGTTAATGTAACGATTAGAGAGAATATGTATGCCACTCCTCTAGGTGATTAGACTAAGAGAAAGGATTTCGATCATCCTGCCACATCCACTCCTCCTGTTGGCATGTTTAACAAGAAGAATGTGCTTGTCATTGATGGCAAGAACATCAGCGAACCAAACCTCAAGGGTTTTCTCTTTCTAGAGGTGCAGTCGAGGTCCAAGAGACGAACTCGCAGAAGGAGAAAAGGTTGAGACCTTGAACACTTATAAAACCTTCTAAGTCAGAGAGATCAGAAAGCTCAGGAGGAAGAATGACAGTGGCCATTAGATCACCAATCCCGAATACCCGATGATCGTTAGATCAGTGTCAAGTGACCAAAGGAAGCACATAGGAGAAGTACAGATCTGATCTATTGGATCTGAGTGTTGAGGATCAACAGTCGTTGGATCCATAAATAAATGCACGAAGGATAAGCCTTTGGATGAGCATAGGAGAGCGGACTTGTCAAAGTCCCAAAGTCCCGAAGTAAGCAGGGACCATCCATCGTCAAGACTGACAGGTGGCACATGATCCTCAACTCCGGAGGAAATCACTTCGAGGATTTTTGAGTTTGAGACTTGAAAAACCCAAAGTCTGAAGAGCCGGAGTAAATGACAGTTGTTAGATTAGTTTGAAGTGGAAGGACAGGATAAGCTAGAAAAGCAGCATCGTAGAAAGATCGAGTCGTCGGTCTGAGAACATGATCGACAAACAATGTTTAGTTTGGGTCTAAATGTTGCGAGGAGGTTATTGTTTGAGGATTCTCACTTCGAAAGAATTGGTGATTTGAAAAGTTGAAATACCTGAAGTCCTGAAGGCCGAAGTCCTGAAGTGAATGAGGATCCACGTCAACAAGGATAGATGGCATAATCAGACAATGACAAGTATCAAGTTAATTCATCATTTCAGGTCTATACAAATCACAAATCTGAGTGACATGTGGCAGCTACTAGGCTCATGACATGTCATCAAGTGACGTAAGTAATTGACGTCACTCTAGGATTTTTACTTCGGGAGTTTCACCACTAGAAAATGACAAAAGCTCCGAAGTTTGCGTCTAAACTAAACATTGAAATCTTTAGTTCGCGTATTAGCATAAGTTGAAATCTCCAAAGTCCGAAGACACGAAAGGATCGTGGACAGTGAGGAGGAGGAGCAGGACAGTGGATCCACTAGTTCAGAGGAGGAGTTAGCACCAGTAGAGAAGTAGCCTCCCCGTAGACCATCGACCCCAGTAGGAGCCCATCCTCCAATAGTCCCACAACTGCCATAACAGGCTAACAGGAGGAAACCAGCAAAGGGAGGTGTCATAGCAATCATTTCTGGTGTTCCCAGGTATGATACCCTCCGTATCAGATGGATTATTTAGGGGCAATGGGAAATCTCCCTGATAGATGGTGGGGCCACCCACAACTTCATCGATGCTTCACTAGTATCGAGACATGCACTTCAGACAGAGGAGTTTGAAGGGTTTGATGTTGTGGTAGAAGATGGCCACATAGTGGAGTGTCTAGATAGAGTTCCAAACTTAGAGATGAAGTTAAGCAATTACACAGTGAGAGACGCATTTTATGTGGTTGACCTATCGGACACAGATGTGGTGTTAGGATTTCAGTGGATGATTACCTTGGGAAAAATCACTACCAACTACCAAACCTTGGAAATGGGATTCAGAGATCAGGATGGGAAGAAGGTTGTTCTAAGAGGTATGTCAACAGGAGCACCTAGGACAGTTTCAGCCAAGAGGATGGAGAGAATATTTAGACATGGGGAGGTAGCATATGCCGCAGAATGATTGATCACTAATCAGAAGGATTCGGAAGGTCGACAACAATACCATACAAAGATCAAGAATTTATTGGGACGACATTAGTAGGTCTTTGAGGAAATTCCACCAGGGAGACCACCTGACAGGGGGTGTGAGAACACCATTGAGTTGGAGGAGGGATCCAAACCTATGATCACCCCCCCCTATCGTCATCATAGGAGGTTCAAGGATGAGATAGAGAAGGCAATCAAGGAATTGTTGGCGATGAGACACATCAGACCGAGAAACAACCCATTTTCTTCTTCAGTTGTCTTAGTTCTGAAGAAGGATGGCACCATGAGGATGTGCATTTATTATCGAGCCTTGAACAAGAAAACCATCAAGAACCAGTACCCTATCCCACACATTGACGAGTTGATGGATGAACTGCATGGCGCAGTTTTCTTCTCAAAAATTGATCTACACTTCGGATATCATCAAATCGACATTTGAGAGCAGGACATAGATAAGATGCAATTTCAATGTCATTTTGGACACTTCGAGTTCCTGGTTATGCCATTTGGGCCAACCAATGCACCCGCTACATTCCAGTCTTTCATGAACCATATATTCAGGGATCAGTTAAGGAAATTAGTATTGGTTTTCTTCAATGACATCTTGATCTATAGCCGGTCACGGCAAGAGCATATGAGGCACCTAGATGAGGTATTGAGCATCATGGAGGCACATTCATTATATGCCAAAGAGTCCAAGTGTGAGTTCGGTAAGACAGAGATTCTTTACTTAGGCCACATCATCAATGCACAGGGGGTACAGGTGCACCAAGAGAAGATCAGGGCCATTCTGGATTGGTCGACGTCCAAGAACATGACAGAATTGAGGAGCTTCTTCGGGCTGTGCAACTATTACAGGCGGTTCGTCTGGGGTTTTTCTCAGCTTGGAGCACCGCTGATAGATCTTACCAAGCATGGGTCCTTCATATGGACCAAGAAATCACAGGAAGCCTTTGATAACATTAAGGAATTCATGGGCACTTGTCCAGTGTTGGCACTACCAGACTTCACCTTGCCATTTGTACTAGAGTGTGACGCATTCGGCGAAGGGATCGGTGCAGTTTTGATGCAGGGAGGACACCCCATTGTATTCGAGAGCTGGAAGCTTAGTCAACCTGAGAGGTTGTACTCCATTTATGACAAGGAAATGTTGGCAATCATGCATGCCTTGACCAAGTTCAGACAATATTTGGTGGGCAGAAAATTTGTGGTCAAGACCGATCACAATAGTTTGAAGTATTTCCTTGAGTAGAAGGACCTCAGTGAGCGCCAACAGAAATGGGTGACGAAAGTACAGGCATTCAACTTTGACATAGAGTATGCAAGGGGAAGAAGAACATTGTGGCCGATGCACTATCGAGGAGACCTGCGGCATGTTCTTTGATGGAGATTTCAATAGAATGGAAATCCCACTTGTTAGTGGAATATTCCAAGAACAAGTTTGCTTGTGAGGTGATGGATGGGCAGATACAGGATGATCAGTATAGGGTCATTGACGATGTCATGTTTTACAAGGATAGAGTCTACTTGGTTCCAGATTCAGGGCTTAAGAAGAAGATCCTCACCACAGTTCATGATTCACCTCTAGCAGGCCATCAGGGGTTCTTCAAAACCTACAGACAAATCAGAGAGAGGTTCTCATGGAAGGGCCTCAAGCAAGACGTTATGAGACACGTTAGTGGGTGTGTGACTTTCCAGTAGAACAAGTCAGAGCATGCTCTTCCAGTAGGGCTAATTTAGCCACTCCCCATTCTAGAGAAGAAATGGGAGAGTATATCTATGGACTTCATCACAGGTCTACCAAAGGTCCAGGGTAAGGACTGTATCTATGTAGTGGTTGACAGATTGACCAAGTTTCCTCACTTCTACACCATATCGACAGAGTACAATGCAGTTCAGGTAGCCGAGATTTTCTTCAGGGAGGTCTTCAGACTTCA
>JZKD02S1996548.1:1019861-1059243 GCA_000966675.3 Picea glauca | reverse complement strand
TCTTTAAAAATTAAATTAATAATGATTTAGGAAAGTAGGCGGGTCTCAAATTTCTATAAAAGAAGGAGAAAAGAAGGAAGAAGGGATGAACGGTTAGCGTAACGTTACGCTGCCGAATTGTGGTTTGACGGGTTGCTTGTGAGGAGTTGGGTTTATCTCAGTTGTCTTGGAGTGGTAGCTCAGCTGTGGAGGTGAGCTGAGAAGCTAGTCTTATCTCTGGTTCTTGTGTGGCCCCTTTGCGGCTCGGGGGCCTAAGGGGGAAGCAAAGTACCCCTAGCGTTTGGTTGGGAGGTACCGGTGACCTTTCTGTGGTCGACGAACGGGAGCGGCAAGGAAAGCGGATGCGGCATGGAGCGCGATATGTCTTCCGAAGCGGGCAAGTGGCAACGGTATGATTTTAATTCTGGAAAAATTGTTTATAAATGGTTAGTGTTAAATTGTTTTCGGCGATTCGTCTTTATTAATGGTTACTGGAAAAAAAGGGGGAAAAGAAAAAGAAAACTAGTTCTGGCAATCTAAAACGTTCAACCTGGCAATTCATGTTACCTCTGGCAAATTGTTTATCTTCTGGAAAATCAATTTAACCTGGCATTCAATTTTTCTTCTGTCATTTCGTCATCTTCTGGCAATGCGTTTGGGGCATTGGGTCTGCGTTTTAAAAGGTTAATGAGATGCGCTTTTCCTTTTGTTTTTTTGGGCGTTTTTGCCACTGTGTATTGGGCATTTTTAGCCACTATTATTTGGGTGTCCTTCTTTACCCAGCGAGCATCCTTATTCGGTATTTTACCTTACACAGTGAGCCATTCTTGTTGGGCGTTTTTGGGTTTTACACGTTGAGCGATTCCTCTATGGGCGTTTGCATTGTTTATGGGCTTTTTGTTATTGCATGGATAATGTTATCACCACGGACTGCAACTTGATACAGTCGCATTTTTGTTTGGGATAGTGGGCGTTTTTACTTTACACAGTGAGCATTCTCATTTTGGGCGATCGGGTAATGGAATCCACAGTGAATCAAACGAATGCTCCTTCCCGTGCTGAGCGAAATGGGTAATTCGATTATACAGAAAATCCAAGCAAATTACTCTCTGCGCTGTGGGCGTTTGGTAACTTGAATCTCTGTGCATTTCATTTTAGTTTTGGGGTCTGCATTTTAACTAACAAATACAACGAAATGCAATCTGAACGTAATATGAATCCTGTCCCAATTTGTTTATTTTTGTGTTTGGAGTGTTACTGGGGAATGCGAATCTCACTATAGTCTGAATGAAAATATGACTTTCATTACGTTTCGTTTAAATGGTTATGGTCTGTGTTTTATTCTGGGTCAGCGTTCCTCTTTCCATGGCTAAATCACAGAGGCATTATCCTTTTTTGGGGTCTGCGTATTCATTGCTTACAGTGGCATTTATTTCGTGGGCATTTGGTATGTGTTGTTTGGTTACCTGTTACTGCGCGCGAATTTAACCTTGTAAGCTTTAATTCCACCAAATTGTAATATGATGTTAATCCTGTACATTGATTTTTAAAATTATGGTTACCTTTAAGTATGGCCATTTTTAATTGATTCTTCCGATAACTCTTGGATTACACCTTGCTCTACACAGATATGTGGTCTGTGTATGCATTGACATCTTAAACTGGTAAAAATATGGACTTTGTTAATGTCTCATAGTTGATGGCTGCAAAGTCTATGTGACTGCTCCTTTTGGGAGTGAGTAGCGATACTGTTTTCACTATTAAGGCCCTTATTTCTCAATATATTATGTAATCTATCCCGATTCTTCAAACTAGTTGTAATTATTTAAAATGAAGATTTTGTATTATTATTGAACTTGAATGCGATTTACGAAATTTTTCTTCCAAGGTTTCCAGAGATTCTGTTCTGTCCTGTAGTGGGTTCCTATCATGATGGAAATTTTTACTTTTATCTGAACTTGGTCTTCTTCCATTGGGCTATATTGTTTGCATGAATTCAACATCTGTTTTCACAATGTGGATGCATTTCCTTTGTTGTATTGCAAACAACAAAGATGTAATTTGAGTTGAGTTAGACGGCACCATTGGCAAATATGAAAAGCAACATAAAATGCAATATTAAAAGCAATACTTATATTTGTTTAAATAGAGAGGTTAATACTAGTCTAAAGCGCAATGTTAATATTGTTTAAACTGCCTTGTAAATACTTGTTCGAATTGCAATAGCAATATTTGTTTAAGGTGAAATGCTAATAATGATGTTAAAGCGATATGTTAATATCTGTTTAACTGCAAGGTTAATACTGGTTCAACTTGCAAGGTTAATATTTGTTTAAATTAAAATGTTAATGATGACATTTAAGCGCAATGTTAATATTTGTTTAACTGCAATGATAATATTGGTTTAATTGCATCGTTAATATTTGTTTAAACTGAAATGTTATTGATGATGTTTAAAGTGCAATATCAACCTTTGTAAGGTCATTGTAAAGTATGGTAATGAGTTGGGAGGCAAGGTGAGATAATGTGGAGATTTTGGCTAGTATTCAATCACGGATGAGTCATAGACATTGCCTAGTCATTAATTTAAATGGTCGTCATCCGAGTCCTTGTCTTGCACTTTCTGTAGAAGACGTGGTTTCTCTTTCGTCTATGGTTGCGCTGGGTGGTAAAATTGTCGATTGGTCTACTTGTGTCGGGCGGGATATAGACACCTTCTGTAGTCTTAGCATATATGTCTGTGTGTTTTCTGTGTAAAGGATCCAGTGCCGTATCAAGAGTCTCGGGCCCTTTAAAGGTAGGGTTCCACTCTTGCGACACACCTGACGGAGGTTACTAGTTTCTCCTGAGCAGTCGGCCAGGAGCCTGTCTAATCTTCTTTCGAGAAGACATAACACTAAAAGCCCTACTTTTCTGTGCAGAAATAGTAAACTCTACTGTTGGATTCTTCCCTCTGTGATTGTACTGTACTTAACACCTGGTGTCGTCTCCTGCTTATAGCTGCTAGTTGTACGCCTTATGTCTAGGAGCATTCCTTGCTTGTTGTCACGGTGATATGTCGGGGTCGTCTTGTGGTGTTCGCATTGTTTGCATCTTGTTCTAGGTCGGGTTACTAGTTTCTTCCTGAGAAGTCAGCCAGGAGCCTGTCTAATCTTCTTTCGAGAAGACATAAGACTAAACGCCCTGCTTTCCTGTGCAGAGATAGAACCCTAACACCATGAATTCTTCCCTCTGTATTCTTACTGTGCACCCCTAGAGTGTCTTATTGTTTGTGTTGTGCGCCTTGTGCCTAAGGTCGTATTGTTGTAGTTACTCGTTGTGTGCCTACAGTCTTCTTGTGCTGAACATTGTGGTTGCATATTGTTGGTTGTCGAGTGGCGTCGTACAGTTAAGTGTGTTGTTACTTCTACACGCGCGCACACACCTTACCAAAAAAAAAAAAAACAATTTGCATCTGATACTAGAATGGTTGTTGTAACTAGGAGGACATTACAATTTTCCCCAACAATGTTTAGAATCTCCTGGGCATCAAGAAACTCACGCCAACATTGTTTAGAATTTCCCATGCATACAAAAATTCTCCCCAACAATCCTAAATTTTCCCCAGGTAAAATATTGAAGTTCTTAGGTAATTAATGGATGGTACGGGAAATGAGAAGCATCACATAGAGAGAAATACACCCAATTGTGTGTGAGTGTTTGAGAGATGAGAGAATTCTCCAAAATGTAAACTTTTCTAAATAATTGCAACAATTATTTAATTACAACCATCAATTTTCAATTTTGAGATGAATCCAATGGTGGGAAATATAGAGTTGTTTTTGTTCTTAGAAAATGAATGGGAAGAAATTTCTAAGTGTTTCTAATAATAATAGAGTAGCTATATCTTCATTTCCTTTAGAGATTCAATTATAGGCAACATTAAAACACACAGGAATCCACATCTTATCTCAACAGTGAAGAAAACACCAAACTTATGCACAACACAATGAATTAACACACAAATTTATTTTCACAAGCACAGGGAAATATTGAAGCTCATACAACAATTCAAGCACACCATAAGAAAAATATTTTACCTTGAAAACCTAAATGGGAAAACCAACTTCAAATGGGGGCTCAATATTTGATTTCGACAATCTATGGTACAAGCAACTCTTGACTCTCTATAATCTTCCTCCCTTGGCCAAAAATCATGTTGGGAGTGAAATTACATGACGAAATAGGGAGAGATGGGGGTAAGGGAAGACCAACAACCATGTCCCTTCACTTCCCATTCCTCAACCTTCTCTCCTATTCAATTTTTGAAATTACCTTGTATTCTCTATTTTCCTTTCACGTTGTTATTTTGTTCTTATTAGACTTTAAGATTTACATTGATTTACAAAGTTTTCTAACCATTATCAATTTCCGAATTTATTTATAGGTATTGAGTTTTACAACCATTCCTAGGCTCGGATCCATTTAGAATCATATTAGGGACTAGTAAGATTCGCCAAGGTTTCTACATTCTAAGACAAATTGCCATCCTTAAAATTATCCCTGATTAAAGAAATAATTAAAATCACATCCACCTTAAACATTATCACATTAACAAGAGAACTTGTCTGCCTAATAGCAATCCTAACATATCAAATAAATTGGATTAAAGCAAAAATTAGAAGAAAGAAAAAATTGTTTACATGAACAAGGAGAAAAGGATAGAAATACATTTCTTCTGCATAATTAAGCTAGGGAAGAAGTTGATCAGCTCTGGACTAGAGGGTGAAAAATATCCAAAATCCTTAATGGTATAATATGTTACAGCCTCAATAAGTTGAGCTCCCTCACCCTCAATAAGTTGAGCTCCCTCATCATTACAGTTAATTTGGAGACGCCCATGTGTGATGTTTTTTATTCTTCCTGGAATCGGATAGAAGGGCACAAGATCTTTGGTAAGAACATCTTTGAGAATGTACATTACAAACAATCATATCTATCAGTGCTAGTGGGAATATATATATATACACACTGGTAGCATGTGTTTGTTAGAATAACTAATCTCCACCTTTCTAGTTGTCTACCAACTCACCAATTCAATTCCATTTAGACTACAATTAGTCATTGAGTTTAGTTTCAGTTTATTGTAGTGTTAGGTAGAGATCCGTTGGATTCTCATTATATCGTTGTAATCTATTTAATAGTTAGACAAGTATTGAAACCCCATGGTGTGTGTATCCTACATTTTAGTTCTTTTTTTTGTTTGTTGGTTTCTCTGTCTCTTAACATTATCATGGTATCAAAGCAGGACTGGGCTTGACTTCTCACAAGAGACCCCAAGAGCCTGAGAATCTAAGGATGTAGTCCTACGTGTGTTTAGGCATATGAGAGATTTGATTTTGTATATGCTTAGTTTCGTAGGAGAGTAGATCCTCCACTGAGAAGAAGATTGGAGGCAGTTTACGTTTTCTTGTGAAACCAAGCTCCTTAGTTGAGAATATATCTCTGCCACTTGGAAGAAGAATCTGACTTGTTTTGAGAGCCTCGAGGCAAATGATATTTCCTTCGATCAAGCATCACGTTAAATAATAAAGTGGACACAAAAGAAATTATTTAAATAATAAAGTGGATACAAAAGAAATTATTTAAATAATAAAGTTAATGGAGAAATTACTAAGTGGACAAGTGNGGAAAACCAACTTCAAATGGGGGCTCAATATTTGATTTCGACAATCTATGGTACAAGCAACTCTTGACTCTCTATCATCTTCCTCCCTTGGCCAAAAATCATGTTGGGAGTGAAATTACATGAGAAAATAGGGAGAGATGGGGGTAAGGGAATACCAACAACCATGTCCCTTCACTTCCCATTCCTCACTCTTCTCTCCTATTCAATTTTTTAAATTACATTTTATTCTCTATTTTCCTTTCACATTGTCATTTTGTTCTTATTAGACTTTAACATTTACATTGATTTACAAAGTTTGCTAACCATTATCAATTTCCGAATTTCTTTGTAGGTACTGAGTTTTACAACCATTCCTAGGTTCGGATCCATTTAGAATCATATTAGGGACTAGTAAGATTCGCCAAGGTTTCTACAGTCTAAGACAAATTTCCATCCTTAAAATTATCCTTGATTAAAGCAATAATTAAAATGACATCCACCATAAACATTATCACATTAACAAGAGAACTTGTTTGCCTAATAAAAATCCTAACATATCAAATAAATTAGATTAAAGAAATAATTAGAAGAAAGAAAAAATTGTTTACATGAACAAGGAGCATAGGATAGAAATAAATTTCTTCTGCATAATTAAGCTAGGGAAGAAGTTGATCAGCTCTAGACTAGAGGGTGAAAAATATCCAAAATCCTTAATGGGATAATATGTTACAGACTCAATAAGTTGAGCTCCCTCACCCTCAATAAGTTGAGCTCCCTCATCATTACAGTTAATTTGGAGATGCCCATGTGCGATGTTTTTCATTCTTCCTGCAATCGGATAGAAGGGAACAAGCCCTTTGCTAAGAAAATCTTTGAGAATGTACATTACAAACAATCATATCTATTAGTGCTAGTGGGAATATATGTATACACACCAGTAGCATGTGTTTGTTAGAATAACTAATCTCCACCTTTCTAGTTGTCTACCAACTCACCAATTCAAGTCCATTTAGACTACAATTAGTCATTGAGTTCAGTTTCAATTTATTGTAGTGTTAGGTAGAGATCCGTTGGATTCTCATTATATCATTGTAATCTATTTAATAGTTAGACGAGTATTGAAACCCCATGGTGTGTTTATCCTACATTTCAGTTCTTTTTTTGGTTTGTTGATTTCTCGGTCTCTTAACATTATCATGGTATCAAAGCAGGATTGGGCTTGACTTCTCACAGGAGATCCCAATAGCCTGAGAGTATGAGTATGTAGTCCTACATGTGTTTAGGTATATGAGAGATTTGATGTTGTATATGCTTAGTTTTGTAGGAGAGTATATCCTCCACTGAGAAGAAGATTGGAGGTAGTTTACGTTTGCTTGTGAAGCCAAGCTCCTCAGTTGAGCATATATCTCTGCCACTTGGAAGAAGAATCTGACTTGTTCTGAGAGCCTTGAGGCAAAGGGTATTTCCTTCGATCATGCATCACGTTAAATAATAAAGTGGACACAAAAGAAACTATTTAAATAATAAAGTGGATACAAAAGAAATTATTTAAATAATAAAGTTAATGGAGAAATTACTAAGTGGACAAGTGGTTAGAAGTGGGTTAGCCCTAAAATAAGGAAAGTGGGNTTTGATCTAGCCGAGTGTTGTTATTTTATTCAGCCGCAGTTTCTTATTTGTATTCCGGCTAAGATCCTTTGTCTGTTGATCTAGTCGAGTATTGTCAGTTTATTCAGCTGCATTCAACCATTTTGTAATTCACAGAGATATCATAATACAAACTTTGCAGTCCTTTGTCGCGTTTATTATTTATGATCATTTATATGCTGTAAACCTTTGATCCTACACACACATCAGCAGTGTTTCCTAGACTAGCCAATTAAGGAACATTACATATTAATATTGGCCTTTATTACATGGAAAATATATTTTTCTACTTACATGAGGGGTTAGGGAGGTTAGGTCCATAACAACTCGTAACGCCTTACATCTTGTACCTCAAAACCTTAAACCTTGTAACCACTAAACCATACCCTAAACCCTAATTAAAATCTACATCTTATGTCTACTTCTTCTCTTCTTAACTTACTCTCAATTTGTTCATGTGTACATAGAATATATCCATAAAGAAAAAATAATATATTATTTTTTCTTCTACATTTAACATATAAATGTATACAAAAACAATCTACAATATAAATACATATAATGAATAACTTACCAAGGGACGAGATTCATGTCTACCTTCAAGGTGACCATACTCACTACAATGTCTTTTAGTTGTTTTTTATTAAAAGTCTCCTTCTATTATAGCCCCTACATTTTTTACAAGGGAAATAACATTTTCGATCACCTAAAGCCTCGACCAATGCACATCTCAAGTCTCGGCCTTGTCCTCCTAGAGGAATGTTATGTGAAATTTTTCCTTACCAAACTTTTAGTGATGATTATCTTAAAAAATAAACATCATTAATTTAACTATTTGTAATGCAATTAACAAAATAAAATAACAAATTGTTTTCTAACCTAAAAATATCCCTTATAACCTCTACAAACCATCGCTAGTATAGAAACAACATCAAATGTCTTTTTATTTAGAAATTTTTTAATTATGTATCGCACTTTTGTCAGAGTTCCGACGGAAGTTGACCAGAGAGACGTTGTTTAAAGAAAAAAAAATAGAGACTTTGTCAAACGTCGGTACACATCATTAACCTGGTCAACCATCGAATATTCGACGATCGTTGACCTGGTCAACCATTGGATATCTAATGATATTCTATTTCATCGGATAGTCGATGAATGTCGGGGATTTTTTTTTTAATTACAAAAAATGCAAGTAAAATTCGATAGTACGGCCGATTTTGTCCATTTTGTCAGAGTACGATGTTGATTTTTCCACCCATATGTAGTATTGAGAGTGACCTCAACATGCTGCCATCATGCAAAAACTCCTCAAGGGAATTGTGGCTGCATTCCTCTACTAAGATTAGTTGCTTCTCATCATGGAAACAACCCTTCAGTGCTTTCACATGCTTACAAGCACTTACAAAGTTCTCCAAACACCACCAAGGTCATTGACCTTCATGCACCACTCTCTGGCACATCTCCAAGAAAGGGTTCTTTAGATGCAATCTTGAAAACAAACATTGGAATGTGGATTCCTCTATCATCGAGTTATTGTCCATCTCATTGGTGATGCATACTTTATGTGTTTCTATCTCTCCTTGTATGACTTCTGCCTCTTGGATTGTAGAGGCAAACCAATCTTCATCTTCCACAATCTTCACTCTCCATATTCTTCTCTTTGTTGTGCAATTTTTGGGGTGAATATCTATATGAATTTGCCAACACTTTGCTTCCCAATGACCACTCAAATTGCAATGGTGACAAAATTTCTTGGTGTTTCTACAAGGACTTATTGGCATACTCATCATTTCCATGTACCTCTATGTATGTTGTCAAATTGGAGAAGCTTTATTTCCATTCAAATTATGAAAACAATTAGGCGTATGAAACATGGCTTGCTTCTTCCAACAGGCTGCCTAAAGATGGCCTTTCCTTCCATAGTGTGAACATGTCACTACGTACCAACAAATGTCTACAGTATGGCCTCTCTTCTTGTGACAGTGGAAAACAAGAAATTTATTTTTTGATGTGGACCTCCTGGTCTCCTTCTTCTTTCTTTCGCTAATTGGTTTGTTGCTCTCTGTGAGTGCATGTGTGGGTTAAGTCTGAAACTCTCTTCATCGCTTCTCTCCTTCAATATACCATAAGTCTGAGGTGGTAGTGAGATGACAGCTTCACTCACTATTGTTTCTCCTTCTTTTGATGAGAAAGCCAACTTCGGCATGTCTTTTGACTTCATGAATATGGTCTTCATGGTGATGGAATTTTCACTTCTACCATCAAATCCTAAGCCTTCATTCTTTTCCCTAGGTGTGACTACAATGGGGTTCAAGATGCCTCATCTCCTCTTTCCTAGCTCTTGTCCATCATAGCACATTTTATTTAGGATCTTATAGAAAATGACCCTAGTATGCTTCTCAAATTCACCAAGTTGATCTTGAGGTTTGGATATAGATGGTGAGCTTACCAAAATGGTCTCATACATGGTGTTGGTTGAGGAAGTGGACATGGATGGTATCCTTTCTTTTTGTTTCCCTTGAACACTTGCTTTGAGATTCTCCAAGGCCTCCTCCTTCTCTACCAACTCGTGTTGCAGCTGTGACAACATCTGAGTGAGACTATCTTATTTCCAACTATCCAATTGGATGACCTTCTCCCCAAGGTGTGCAAGCTGTGTTATGTGCTTGTCCCAATCTATCATGATCGTTGCCAGGGTGTCCTAACATTCTTCAAACTTCTTCTTGAGAAATGGTAACAATTTGGCAGATTTCTCCATGTGATTCTCCATCTCTTCCATCCTCTGGTTAAACATCTTAACATGTTCCTTCAATATCTCGTTCTTTTCTTGAAGCTCGACATTGTTATCTCTTAAGTCTTCCAACTTATCTCTGGTTTCTTTACCCATGTTGCAATTTATACTATTGTGTTCAAAGTTGTCACAGTCGTCATGGTTAAGGGTGCAACCTCGTTTTGATACCATCTGATTCGTAAAAAAGGGAATTATATTCCACTCACTTTACTAGCATAGATACTATGCAAAATTAACTTCCAAGCTCTCCTCTCATGCTTGTACAAAGTTCTCTATCTCCAACAAGGTTTCCAAGCCTATACCTTTTTTTTGTGCAATATCTCTGTCTTTTGGAGGCTACCAGGCTTCTATCCTTTTCCCTATACAAGAAACTATCTTCCTATGTTCTTCTCTTGACTGCAAATCTTGTTCTTACGTGTGACCTACACACACCAAATAGAGGGAAACATAATGGAAATCAAGTCAATAATAAACACTACTCAAGATTAATGGTTGTCTCTTTCTCCACGTAACCAATGGAGTCTTTTGAGTTTTAGCTTGTGCATTTGATGCTATTAGGAGTGCAACAACCAATAGTAACCATTCACTACTCATTATTCTTATGAAAGATACATGAGATTTGTCTATTGGATACTCTTGGAAAAATCTAATGTCCTTATTGAAATGAGTAGCGTAAGAACTCTTACTTGAAAGTTCGGAAATCCTTGTGCAATCTTTCTTGGCGATTCAATGTAGAATTCCAATGCACTAGTGAGTAATTCAATCACTATGTGTGCCCATGTACAGATGGTTTATGACAATATAGATGAGAGAAGAACATTCCAGAGGATTGTCCATTCACCAGGCAAGATAAATTTCACCTAGCAATGTCTAAAAATGTCCAAGCATAGAAAAATTTGACCTAGAAAATATTAAATCCATCGAACAATGTTTAGAATCGCCTAGGCATCAATAAATTTTCCCCAACAATGTTTAGAATCTCCTGGGCATCAAGAAACTCACGCCAACATTGTTTAGAATTTCCCATGCATAAATAAATTCACCCCAACAATCTTAAATTTTCCCCAGGTAAAAGATTGAAGTGCTTAGGTAATTAATGGATGGTACGGGAAATGAGAAACATCACATAGAGAGAAATACACCCAATTGTGTGTGAGTGTTTTAGAGATGAGAGAATTCTCAAAAATGTAAACTTTTCTAAATAATTGCAACAATTATTTAATTACAACCATCAATTTTCAATTTTGAGATGAATCCAACGGTGGGAAATATAGAGTTGTTTTTGTTCTTAGAAAATGAATGGGAAGAAATTTCTAAGTGTTTCCAATAGGAATAGAATATCTAGATCTTCATTTCCTTTAGAGATTCAATTGTAGGCAACATTAAAACACACAGGAATCCACATCTTATCTCAACAATGAAGCAAGCACCAAACTTATGCACAACACAATGAATTAACAAGCAAATTTATCTTCACAAGCATAGGGAAATATTGAAGCTCATACAACAATTCAAACATACCATAAGAAAAATATTTTACCTTGGAAACCTAAATGGGAAAACCAACTTCAAATGGGGGCTCAATATTTGATTTCAACAATCTATGGTACAAGCAACTCTTGACTCTCTATCATCTTCCTCCCTTGGCCAAAAATCATGTTGGGAGTGAAATTACATGAGGAAATAGGGAGATATGGGGGTAAGGGAAGACCAACAACCATGTCCCTTCACTTCCCATTCCTCAGCCTTCTCTCCTATTCAATTTTTTAAATTACATTTTATTCTCTATTTTCCTTTCACATTGTCATTTTGTTCTTATTAGACTTTAACATTTACATTGATTTACAAAGTTTGCTAACCATTATCAAATTCTGAATTTCTTTACAGGTACTGAGTTTTACAACCATTCCTAGGTTCGGATCCATTTAGAATCATATTAGGGACTAGTAAGATTCGCCAAGGTTTCTACATTCTAAGACAAATTTCCATCCTTAAAATTATCCCTGATTAAAGCAATAATTAAAATCACATCCACCATAAACATTATCACATTAACAAGAGAACTTGTCTGCCTAATAACAATCCTAACATATCAAATAAATTGGATTAAAGCAATAATTAGAAGAAAGAAAAAATTGTTTACATGAACAAGGAGCAAAGGATAGAAATAAATTTCTTCTTCATAACTAAGCTAGGGAAGAAGTTGATCAGCTCTAGACTAAAGGGTGCAAAATATCCAAAATCCTTAATGGTATAATATGTTATAGCCTCAATAAGTTGAGCTCCCTCACCCTCAATAAGTTGAGCTCCCTCATCATTACAGTTAATTTGGAGATGCCCATGTGTGATGTTTTTTTTTCTTCCTGCAATTGGATAGAAGGGCACAAGCCCTTTGCTAAGAACATCTTTGAGAATGTACATTACAAACAATCATATCTATTAGTGCTAGTGGGAATATATATATACACACTGGTAGCATGTGTTTGTTAGAATAACTAATCTCCACCTTTCTAGTTGTCTACCAACTCACCAATTCAAGTCCATTTAGACTACAATTAGTCATTGAGTTCAGTTTTAGTTTATTGTAGTGTTAGGTAGAGATCCGTTGGATTCTCATTATATCATTGTAATCTATTTAATAGTTAGACGAGTATTGAAACCCCATGGTGTGTTTATCCTACATTTCGGTTCTTTTTTTTGTTTGTTGGTTTCTCTGTCTCTTAACATTATCATGGTATCAAAGCAAGACTGGGCTTGACTTCTCACAAGAGAGCCCAAGAGCCTGAGAGTCTGACGATGTAGTCCTACGTGTGTTTAGGCATATGAGAGATTTGATGTTGTATATGCTTAGTTTTGTAGGAGAGTAGATCCTCCATTGAGAAGAAGATTGGAGGCAGTTTACGTTTGCTTGTGAAGCCAAGCTCCTCAGTTGAGCATATATCTCTGCCACTTGGAAGAAGAATCTGACTTGTTTTGAGAGCCTCGAGGCAAAGTGTATTTCCTTCGATCGGGCATCACATTAAATAATAAAGTGGACACAAAAGAAATTATTTAAATAATAAAGTGGATACAAAAGAAATTATTTAAATAATAAAGTTAATGGAGAAATTACTAAGTGGACAAGTGGTTAGAAGTGGGTTAGCCCTAAAATAAGGAAAGTGGGTTAAGATGGTTAGAAGGTAACCCCTTGAGGAAGCTACATGAAAGTATAAATAAGAGGCAAGGGTCTCTCAATTTTAAACACACTTGAGAATATTAAATATATACAAGTGACCGAGGTAACCAAACGATATCTAAGGAGAATTTCAGAGGGAAGGTGAAGTAAAGAAGGACGAAATTCAAGGGAGGATAAATTCTTTTGATGATTCTTTCTAAAGTATGTTATTTACAGGTCATCTCACCATTCTCAAAATAACTTTTTTTATAGAATGATTCAAACCGCGAAATTGGGAGGCCATTGAGAAAACATATTGAAGTATCTGTGATAAAAAATTCAGCTTGTGGGTCGTTGTATCTTTGGAGTTACACTCCGTGGAAAATAGGGTTTGTGGCTAGTCCTGAAACTAGTCTAAAACAGGTGTTTCGGGTAAAAACATCATAACTTATTCATAAAAGATTCAAATTCAGTAAGACAAAATATATTGGTTAGAGTAAAATATGTAGTATTTTGTGTACCATTTTCAGATCCATACAACAAATATTCCATGCGGGGAATGCTCTACACGTTTGCTCTCTAGAATAAGCCATAATTCAACAAGGTATGCCATTTTTTCTATAACTCCTTCTCTGAGAGGTTCCAAGTAGTGAAATATGGAGGAATTGCATAAAATACACTGAAGAACATTGTGTACCATTTTTAGATCTTTATTCATTACAGTTGCACAATTATGATTGTTTCAAGTTAGGGTTGTTGACTAATCCAAAATTAGTCATGTGAGACTAAAGTAAAGTTTGATGAAAAAGCTATCCTCTTGTTGTTAAAGCTAAGGAAGGTTTGCAGGTATGTGATCATATACACCAGGTCTATTACAAAGTTACAAATAAGATTTGGATGATGAAATTGATGAGGGCTTTTGGTTGAGGTACATGTTGGGTACATGGTTGAGACAAGTGGTTGATGAGTTGGCACATACATGAGGTGTATAGTTGTTGATGTTGGTACATCTTGATGAGCCATAGTTTATGTGTATTTGATGCATTATTGGTACATATTTGGTGCATGGTTGATGCACTCATTGATGGTATAGGTTGATTACAGGTTGTTATAGGTTGGTTGGCTGCAGGTCAGTGGTATAGGTTGTTACAGTGGTATATCTCACAATGATAGTGTGACAGTGGTTCCATCATTCTACTTCTATGTCAGGGCAGTTGGAAGGGGCAAGGTCAGGTTGTTGTAGCTACTTTTCAGTTGTAGTCAGAGAACATAGGGGGTTGTAGCCAGAGAATTGGGGAGTTGGAGCTTCCCTCGAGTTGTATCCTGAGAAACTAGGGGGTTGGAGCCTCCTTCCAGTTGCAGTTGGAAAACAAAGGAATTTGGTGCTTCCAATGAATGTAATTCTTAAAGACATATAAGAAAAAGAATTCAGTGGTTTTCTCTCGCTTTGGGTTTCCACGTAAAAACACCAGTGTACTGTGTATGTGTATGATTGCTCATTTGCTCATTGTTTATTTACTCTGCAACTATTGGATGATAATGCCACATTGATATAACACTTTCATTTTATGGTTAAAAAGGATTAGATTGCTCTATTACTGATTCACCCCCCCTCTCAGTAATCCAATAGAATTCTCACACAAAATTATCTTCACAAGCACAGGGAAATATTGAAGATCATACAATAATTCAAACACACCATAAGACGAATATTTTACCCTGGAAACCTAAATGGGAAAACTAGCTTCAAATGGGGGCTCAATATTTGATTTCGACAATCTATGTTACAAGCAACTCTTCTCTCTCTATCATCTTCCTCGCTTGGCCAAAAATCATGTTGGGAGTGAAATTGCATGAGGAATAGGGAGAGCTGGGGGTAAGGGAAGACCAACAACCATGTCCCTTCACTTCCCATTCCTTAGCCTTCTCTCGTATTCAATTTTTTAAATTACATTTTATTCTCTATTTTCCTTTCACATTGTCATTTTGGTCTTATTAGACTTTCACATTTACATTACTTTACAAATTTTTCTAACCATCATCAATTGCCAAATTTATTTACAGGTACTAAGTTTTACTCCCATTCTTTGGTTTCGATCCATTTCAAATCATATTAAGGACTAGTAAGATTTGCCAAGGTTTCTACATTCTAAGACAAATTTCCATCCTTAAAATTATCCCTGATTAAAGCAATAATTAAAATCACATCCAACATAAACATTATCATAGTAACAAGAGAACTTGAATGCCTAATGGCAATCCTAACATATCAAATAATTTGGATTAAAGCAATAATTAGAAGAAAGAAAAAGTTGTTTACATGAATAAGGAGCAGAGGATAAAAATAATTTTCTTCTGCATAATTAAGTTGGGGAAGAAGTTGATCGAGCTCTGAAGAGGGTGCAAAATATCCAAAATTGTTAATGGTATAATATGTTACATCCTCAATAAGTTGAGCTCCCTCGCCCTCAATAAGTTGAGTTCCCTCATCATTACAGTTAATTTGGAGATGCCCATGTGTGTTCTTTTTTATTCTTCCTGCAATCGGATAGAAGGGCACAAGCACTTTGCTAAGAGCATCTTTGAGAATATACATTACAAACAATCATATCTACCAGTGCTAGTGGGCCTACACATATACACACAGGTAGCACGTGTTTGTTAGAATAAATAATCTCCACCTTTCAAGTTGTCTACCAACTAACCTATTCAAGTCCATTTAGACTACATTTAGTCATTGAGTATTGAAACCCCATGGTATGTTTATTCTACATTTAGGTTCTTGTTTTTGTTTGTTGGTTTCTCTATCTCTGAACATTATCATGGTATCAGAGAAGGACTGGACTTGACTTGTCACATGAGAGCCCAGGAACATAAGAGTTGAGGATGTAGTAGGACTGGACTTGACTTGTCACATGAGAGCCTAGGAACATAAGAGTTGAGGATGTAGTACTACGTGTGCTTAGGCATATGAGAGATTTGTTGTTGTATATGCTTAGTTGTGTAGGAGAGTAGATCCTCCACTGAGAAGAAGATTGAAGGCAGTTAACATTGTCTTGTGAAGCCAAGCACTCAATTGAGCATATATATCTGCCACTTGGAAGAAGAATCCGACTTGTTTTGAGAGCCTCGAGGCAAAGGGTATTTCCTTCAATCAGGCATCCTGTGCTGCATTGTAGGAAATATTTTTGGGGAACGCCATGGGATTTACATTGGGACCTAGAGGGAAGACTATTGTGCTTGACGAGTTTGGAATGATGGGGTTACCATTGCTTGTGCCATTGAGCTTTCCAAACACATGAAAAATGCTGGGGAAACCTTGATTTGATGGGTTATAGGGGATGAATCCCGTGGCTCCAAAGGAAACATTCCCAAGGCTAAGAAACTAGTCGCGATCGCTAAGCCTACTGCTCCAAAGAAGTCTTTCATAATCGTTGTCACGATTTTCCTAGGAAACGAAGCCACTAGGTTTCATAAAGAAACCCCATGCAACACAAGTTGTAGGTTGTGGGGTAGATACCTGATTTCTTAGAGGGTATTTGGTTCGATAGATCCCAAGCATAGATCGGGACAGAAGAAGATTCATCATGGGTGACCTGTTGTAGAGGGACCTAGCGAAAGAGTTTTGTGGGGCCATTGAAGTGCACGAGGAAGTGTGGTAATAAACCATGGTGCCAATGGCCTGTAAAGCTCCATCACTCTTTAAGGGTTCGAATGGATCCGTCATCCAATCACTCATATGCTTCATGAGCACTGTGAGACCGATTGTGATATCAATGGCAATGGCGGCCAAATGTGGGGGAAATGTAAATTCCTCAGATCGATCCTGGGGGCGAGGACAAGGTTTCCTCAAACATAGAAGCGAGAGGCTTTCTCTTTTGGCCCTCCAATTGCATTATCAATAGGTGTCAAATTTGTTCCAATGAGGAAATTACGAGGTGAGGTCATTGCTGAGGAGTACGTTTTAGAGTATGGGGCAGATCGGCTTGAGATGCATGTTGGGAAAGTCTATCCCAATGAGCGGGCCCTTATTGTTGACGATCTGATTTCCACCAGTAACATTACGTGCAACGATCAATTTACTGGAGTGTGTTGGTTATGAGGTGGTCGAATATGCATGTTGATATGTAAATGGAAATATGTAAGGGGATTATTGGGTATTTAGTAAAAGATTTTTGGAATTCTTGTTGTACCTTAGTTGCATGATCGGTTGTACCTCACACCCCATAAGAATTTGGTCCAAGATATATTTCCCCAAGTGTTTAGTAAGCCATGTTGAGTCAGACCTACATAGATTAGTGTGGAAGTACATGTAATCATGTAATGTTTATCTCTCTTATGCATAGAGTGGTTGTAGCATCAAGTTTTGGAATGAATCACTAGGTAGGTACGAGGGTGGTAGGTGTACTCTTATCTAAGATTGATGGTGAATCAAAGAATTTGAATCTCCGATTAAGGAGGAGAATGCGAGATAGAGTAATATTAGCATGTGAGGGACTAAAGTATGATTAAGGGAGAGTTTAATATATTGATGAACCATTTAGGTGAAATGCATTCCTACAGATCTTGCGAGTACAACAAATGACACCTGTGTATCTCGGTAGATGGATTTCCTTTTATATGGAAATCCATCTACGTGAAGAAAGCCCAAGTGAGTGTGTGCTATGTAAATCAATTTCTCCATCATGATGTTTGTGGTCATTCGAAACCACTTGAGCATTGTAATTGTTGATGAATGTAACGGTTGAGATTAAGGGGAGTGTTAGAATAACTAATCTCCACCTATCAAGTTGTTTGTCAGTTCACCTAGTCAAGTCCAATTAGACTACATTTAGTCACCGAGTTCATTTTCAGTTCACTGCAAAGTAGTTCAGTGATCCGTTGGATCCATGTGTATTCTATGTAACCTATATAATATATAGAAGGTACTGAAACCATGTGGTGTGTTTATCTTGCATTTCGGTTCTTGTTTTTGTTTGTTGGTTTCTCTATCTCTCAACATTTTCAACATTCTCCCCACCACCAGATCTACATTTGACAGCCAAACATTCTCTCGAGGAGTAAGTGCACTGGGGAACACTATTTGATAATTCTTCCCTATTATATTAACCATTTTTGTTGGATCCAATCAAGAATGTAGGAAAATCAAGGTATGGGTTGTTTCCTATATTTAACCGGCTCCATATTTATTGAATACATAATGAATATTAAGTCTAATACTCTATGCGACAATAAATTTTAAATTCTTTTGGTGCAAATATAGAGGGACCATTCCTGTTGATATGGATTGTAACATGTATATTCGTTACTTTTTTAATATAAAGTTTTTTTTTCCAGAAAAAAAAAAACATAGTGACCATTAAATGATTTATTATGCCGAAGATATATAACTAGCACATTCAAAAAAGTGATTAATCCATAAATTTTCAATAAAAGGATGCGTATCAATATAATTAACAAAAATGATTTATTTTGTAAGAATTGAAACACTGATTTCACCATTGGGCCTGTTCACGAACTAGAATGAGAATGACCAATAACCAAAGACTATTTTGTAATAAAGTAACTTTCTTCCATGTATGACATTGAATGTGAATGAGAAGTCGTACAGCAATTGAAGTTTTAAAAGAAGGCTAACCAAATTTTCTTTCCCGGGAAATGCAATGCAAGTTCCCGGGAAGCGTCCAAGTCAATGGAGGGTTGAGACGTTCAATTTCGATCACTGTCGGTGCCAACCAACTGATAAGGAGAAGTCGGTGCCAACAAACTGATAAGGAGAATTCGGTGAATAATTGAAGTAATTCCTTTCCTTCCTTGGGTTCATACGAAGGTATATTGCAGGATCCCAAGAAAGAAGAAGCTCACAGACATTAGTCATTTGTTCCAACTCAATCTTGTGTTGCTGTTTTATTATTGTGAGAATGCAGAAATTTAGGATTCGAGGCTGCCATATGATGCTGATTGGAATGCTGCTACTTCTGGCAGCTGCCCGGATTATTGCTCCATCCGGCCCTAGTCCACAGAGCCCTGAACATGACTGCTGCCCGACTCAGTGTCCCGATCTCTGCCCGTCTCCCCCAAAGAAAGAAGAGGAGGGCGTGTATCCAGTTAACAATATGAAGGAAGAAAGAGTGGCTCCTAGAGCCCAGAGGCCCTGATCCCCGACATGATTGATTATTGGTACATTGGTTAGGGTGGAAGGTTCCTCGGACCCTTGTGATCCCTGGTCCTTGTGGATTTTCTATGATATCTTATTTTGTAAAGAAACTCTCCATCTCCTTTTGTTTTGATCCGACTGCGGTTATGCCCTCTCGGATTCTCATTTATTAATATCATATTTTGTATCTGTAATCACTTTTTATTGTCGCCTATTTATATCGTATTAATATGCGCTGAACATGTATGACCTTCAATCTATTCAGCGTTTATTGGATTTTCATCTCTAGCTTCCTTTGATATTTGTATTGTAAATGAACTTTTCATTTGTAATGGTTAGATTATGTTCAGATTATCGTTGATTCTTTTGATGTTTATTGTGTGTATGTATTATGTTATTTTCAAATTAATGTTTATTTTCTATTTTCATATCTATTGAGTTACATTACATTAGATTTCTTGTGCTCCTCTATTTTTGGATCTCTTTATGGTTGTTTACTGGTTTGTTGTTCTTCAACTTTGCAAGTTGTTGGACATGTTGTTGTGGTTTGCAAGTTTTGAAGTTGTGTTTTTGTTATCCGGTATTGGCGGGTAAGTTTTTGTGCCATCGTTTCGTTGCTATTCCTTTTTTCTGCTTGTTGTTTGCACCTTGCAAGAAAGAATTTTCAATAGTAGGAGTCCCTGCCTCAAAATTCTGTCGTAGAACATCATTTTGTGTGGCTGCTGCGACCAGAATCTTTTCCTTGTTCTTGAACGTCAATGTTCTATACAAAACCCGCCTTTGTTGCAACCGTGGTGACATATAAAAAAGAAAACCGGATGTTCTCCTCTTATTTTTTGTTCCTCGAAACCATGTGTTTTGTGCATTTTTTCCAGGTTGTTCCCTTCCAATCACATATGCCAACTTCCACGTCTTGGATATCGTGCCATAGCTGTTTCCAAAATAGCAATGCAAAGGGGTTTAGAAGACGAATTCAGAGTTGTCACAAGGGGGCAACCATCTGCCAGGGTCTTGTGACAGGGAATGCTTTTATTCTCTGAGTCAAAAACTCTATCCACCTGTTGCCTTTGTCCTGTCCTTTCTGTCTTGCAGAGCATCTTCAGCCTTTGAGAAGCTTGTAGGATGCACGACATGAATAGGTTAAAAAATGATATACCTAGAATACTCGGTCTTTGTGCTTAACAAATTTATAGTGTTATTTATTTGTGTTGTCTCTTCTATTTGGTTCATTGTTCACTGTACGTTTGTTTTCTTGTCATATGTTGTGGCAACTAAGGGGGATTGAATTTGACAAGAAGAAGGTTGAAGGATACATAGCAGGATTGGTACGCAGTTCCGCGCTTGTAGTTTTCTATTTGTCTTTTTTTTCTTTTCTTTTTTTTCATATAAAGTGAAAATAGCTAAGAAACAACTTGAAAATCACAGTTTAAGAGATGAAACAAGTAATAGATGTTGAGTCCTATGAAATAGATACAGAATCCATTGTACATGACAACATCAACGAGGTATTGCATAGCAATGAGATTTTTAGATTGGATGCATTCTCGTATACTGTAGGAGATTGTCTTTTCGATGCATTTAAGGTTCTATTGCATTTTCGTTATTCCTCAACCGAACTGCACAATGGATTGATAGATTATTTCTTGAGTTGTTTAAAAAATGGCGACACTGAGGCATTAGAGTCGTATGAATACAAATTGGCATCTGATTTTCTTTGGTAGTTGCATGGAATACATGATGTCACTACGTATTTTTCAAAGATGCGGTTGTTTGCATCTGCAATTCTTCCTGCACATGAGAAGGGACTTTGGGAAGATACATTTTGTATACGGTGGTTGTCTAAGTGGCTCAATATATCAATTGGAATATGGTCATTGACAAGAAAAACAAGATATCTATTATTCAACAAAACTGCATCTAGCGATCCATACTGCATCTTGTTCCATGATGCCAATCCTGTTAGTGGTCATTATGAACCACTACTGTATAGAAAATTATCCATACGCAATCTTGGAGGACCTCATATTTACTTGTCCCTCGTTTGCAAAGAACTTGAATCGCAATGGAAACGGATTATGCATCGTATACACTGCCATGACTTGTAGATAGCAATAATTGTTACATCTAGTTGTGGAGATAGTTCGTTCAATGCAATTTTTTATTTGGTAGCAATAGAGTTCGATGTGCAGTCGTTGTGGCTTTACACTGTACAATCCTTTTGCAATGCAATTATAGGAAGCAACCAACATGATTTTAGTTGCTTGCATCAACACCTTTCGCCATATCTCCTAGAAAATATGCCGACAATTGGAAGTTGGCAAGAATACATTGTAAACATGGCACTACCATATGAAAAATGAAATGTAGAGGGTGGAAAATTTTGTTTGCAATGGCTATCTATCATATTCAGAGTAAATATCCAGGTCTAGTCAGCCCTGCATGAAATCAATAAATTTCTACGCTAAGCATGAAATCAATAGTGCAAGTAGAGAAAAATGAAAATGAAATGAATCTAAACTAGTATGAGCAATCAAGATGCAAATGTAGGGAATCAAAATGACTTACCTACTTACTTGGGGCACGAGTCCTGAAGAAGTCAAGTGACCTGGATGTGAGGTTGGAGAAGAGACCCATCTACTGGAAATGGCATCTTTCTCCCGTCTAATGTTGTCAGATAATACCTTTCTTTGTCAAACTTCTTCCTCACGATTTAAGGGCCAAGCCAAGAATTGTTGTCTTCTTGGTCATATTTTGGCTTTCCCTTTCTTTTTTCCCACATGAGCACAAGACTTCCTTCATTGAAATCGATGTGAGGTGTATTCTCATCATATGGAATCTTTGTGTGGACTGTATCTTTGACAATTTCTTCATCTTTCTCATCTTCATGTTGTATAATATGGATAGATCCCAACTCCTTCCCATGGTACTTTGCATTCTTCTTTTTACCTGTCCATGGGAGAAACATCTCTATGGAATCTTCTTGCATGAAGGGTAACTTAGATGGATTATATTCAATAACTTGTGGAGGCAATCATGGTAGTGTTCATTGACATAGTTGGGGCCCCTCAAATCTATCACATGTGTATCTTTCTTTTCCCTGTTATGTAAGATCTCATACGTTCCATCACCCATGGGAATATATGCATGTGTAAGGTTCGTGCTAAAAAAACCTCCAATGGATGAGGATCAGGTTCTCGACAAGAGCACCCCCCAGGCATCAGGAACATCGATCACCAATATGTCCACGAGGATGCTGATATGTGGAAAATCTATCAAAAATACCTCAATGTCTTCACACACCCCCGAGACCTCAACTCTTCTTGAATAAATACCACAAACATTGCCATAAGGTTGGGTTGTCTTCAAACCAAGTTTTTTCATCACCGCCAATGACACGAAATTTGTTGATGCTCATGAATCAAGCATGCAGTTGTTCAAGTGGAGGCCATTCATGCCTAATGGAAGATAGAAGGGAGGGTTCTTGTCTCTTGGCCAATCAAGATACATAGTATTCAAAATGATGGGAGGATCCTCCTTCTTGGTTGGCACCTGTAATATCCTCAAAATTTTCCTTTTTACGAAAGGGATATTATACATCTTTGTCACTAGGACTATCATATTCAGTTTTACAAACATGTTTGCAACATCTATATTCAACTGAATGTCATCTGTAGGAGTTGGATTAGGAAGGAACTCACATACCGGCGACGGAGGTGGTAGAGCCACCTTTTCTGCTGATGGAAGAGGAGTATCAGGCTGTGATGGAGGGGCTGAATCATTTTTTCTTTTGTAGGTTAAAATTTTCCTCCTCCTTAATTCCTTCTTCTGATCATCTGTTAATTTACTTAAGGCCCGTAGTCTCCCCTCTCTTTATCCTATTCTTCTGGCTTCATTGATATGTTCTTGAGTAACTTGTTCATCGTTGAGATTGCAAATCATGAAGTTTATATCGTCAGGATAATCTTTGTCTTTTCAGGGGCACTCATCTTCCCTATGGGGTTCTTGGCATGGGAGAGACCAAGCTTATATATCAATTGTCCCAACATGTTTCAAAGTATCTAGGGCCTTTGCCTCTTGTTGAGGTCTTGGTTTCCAACTGGTGGCATCTCTCTGTTGTCTGGAAAACTGAGGTATGGGAGCAGATTGATTTGTTTCCACTATAGTCATATGGTTCATAAGATGATTTTACACTTGAACAAATTGAGTATTCTTTTGGTCTATCTTCTGAGTCAGGAGAACAATCGGATCAGGAACACTGTTGTTGGAAACCTTCATCCTTGATTCTATCTTTTTATGGGGGTACTAGAAAGGTTCTATTTTTTAATCAAGGATATTCTCTTCAATGTCGATACTGAACTCTTTAGCCTGTTCCAATGATGTGGGATTTTTAATCTTTAAGAATGTATTGGAACTACCCTTCAAAAGCATTCATGTAAAGGAGATGAACTGGTGATGTTGTAGGACGATAATCTATTGGAATTTGATTATACAACCTGTCAAATATGGAAATGAATCCCCTCACCGTTTCATTCTCCTTTTTCTTTATTTGATTGAACTGAGTCCCAAGTGTCCCATCATCTGCTTTTCTCGACCATTTTCTCTTGAATAAGTTGGAAAAAGAGTCATAGGATGTGATATGATTATCAAGGATTCCTTTGAACCAATCAAGGTCTTCTTCAGTCAATGATGAAGAGACTAATCTCATGGACAGATCTTCATGATCAATACCTGCATTGTCCATATCCCAACCCATGACATGAATGTGGTCTTCGACAGTTATCACATTGTTTCCTGGGAACTTTAGAAACCACTTGTTGACTTATGTTGGCATTTTGTTAGGGTAACCTTGGATATTGGCCATGTTAAGGGGTTTGTAGAGCTCCCTTTCCCAAGGGTGAGCCATTGGAGCAAGAGGAAGGGATTTATGGAAAATAGTTCTAGCAATGGGATACATGAGAGGAGGCCTTCTTTGGTAAATCTTAGAAGTCTTGAACCTCCCAGGGGGAAAAGGTTTGGGGAAAGAAATATTTTGGGAAGGTGGAGTCGCCAGATGAGTTTCAATATGAACTCACCAAGAAAGGTGAAAAGGGAACGTCCCTTGGGTGGATTCACCAGGAAAGATAAGGGAAAGGCTTTGAGATAGCTTACCAAAGTGTCATTAGGGTATAGAGAAGATTCAAAATCTTCCTCGGCAGCGACACCAAAATGTTATAACAAAAGTTGTAGGTTGGGAAAATCCTAACCCAACCATAAATCAAGTGCTACAACTCAGGAATCCTACACCCAATGTCACCTCAATGTAGGTCCCGCGGTTCAAGGGTGACTAGGTCATGGGTGAATCCATCCATATCATTTTTGAATCCATCCATATGACCAAAGACTATTACATTGAATGTGAATGAGAAGTCGTACAACAATTGAAGTTTGATAAGAAGCCTAACCAAATTTTCTTTCCCGGGAAATGCAATGCAAGTTCCCGGGAAGCGTCCAAGGCAATGGAGTGATCCACATGGTTGAGACATGTTCAATTTCGATCACACGTCTTATATTGATATTTATTTATATGGATAAATATAAATAAATATCAATATAAGACGTGTGATCGAAATTGAATCAATATAAGGATATTGATCCCAAGCAATATCCTTAGATATTGATATTTATTTATATGGATATTGATCCTTAAGGAGAACTCAGTGAATAATTCAAGTAATTATTTTCCTTCCTTGGGTTCATACCAAGGTCTATGGCAAGATCCCAAGAAAGAAGAGGCTCACAAAATTTCTGGTGTTAAATCCTTTCACAGACATTAGTCATTTGTTCCACTTCGATCTTGTCTTGGTGTTTTATTATTATTATTGATTATTGGTACATTGGTTAGGGTGGAAGGTTCCATTGGTAATAGATTATGTTAATTCTTTTGATGATAAGATTGTTTTCTTTTCATGTTTACTGTGTGGATCTATTATGCTAATATTTATCTTTTGGTAGCTGTCGGGATTACTGTTTTCGTCGAAACCCCTGACCGTAGTCATTTTTACATACATGTACAAAACATGTACCTATGTCTGTAGGTCCTCTACAGTAGAGGAAGAGGAGGCCGTGGATCCAGCTAATGATGAGAAGGAAGAAAGAGTGGCTCCTAGAGCCCACAGTCCCCCACCCTCGTCATGATTGATTATGGATATATTATTTAGAGTGAAAGGTTCCCAGGCCCTTATGGATAATACTAGATAGATTGTTCTCTGTAAGTTCCTATGATATCTTATTGGCGTTGGTTAAACTTTCTATTTTTTGGTATTTTTGGTTGGAATCCAACAATTTAAATCTGAATAAAATTTCTATTTTTTGTTGTTTAAATTGTATTTTTGAATGTATAAATGGATTCAGTCTGTTGAAAAATCCCCGGAGCATTCTGATTATACAAACTTAACCATTAAAATCTTCAAATCCAACTATTCCTCGCCAAATTTTAAGCAAAATCAAAGGAAAAAAATAAAAAAATAAAATACAAAAATAGAAACTTTTAGACTGCTCTTATCTTATTAGTCTCTGCCAAGGGAATATAGCAATGAGTTTGAGTTTGCTATTGATTTGACATTAATTTGCCTTGTATTTTAAATTTATGTGTGTAGTGTAATGTTTAACTTAATAAAACAAATATATATTTTTTGATATAATAAAAATATTTGTTTTTCTCATTTCTCATTGGTTGATATATTCCAAGTCTTATTGTTGCCTTCAAGTATTTCAATATTTGAAATTAATTACATAATCAATAAACTTGGTTATAAGTACCTAGTACCTTTTATATAAAAAATTAAGAAAAAATGTAAAAATGCCATGTGTTATCTCATTATTACTGTCCATTTATTTCATTACTATTACATTTAAATAAACTTGGTTATAAGTACATAGTACCTTTTATATCAAAAATTCAGAAAAAAAAAAAATATAGCTAAAGATTAGTGAAAATAAAAATAAAAATAAAAATAAAAATAAAAATAAAAGTACATAGTACCTTGGTTATAAGTACATAGTACCTTTTAAATGAAAATAAATTAGTGAAAATATAGCTAAAGATGAAAAACAAAATGACAACTTATATATATCTTTCCCTTTTAATAATGATTTTGAATTTTTTTTAATAAAGACAAATAATAATTATAGTAAATTGACAATGGTTTACAATTTTTGGGACACTCTAACTAGTTCAATGATTTCATCTAGGTACACTCCATTTCCAAATTTACTTGGAAGGGACTAAACTACTATGCAACCCTTGTTTTGTGACGCAGCGACACTCCTCGGAGCACGTCCGCTTCTACAGGATCTTCTCTTCCCTCTCGGCCTGAAGAACTCCAAGGTCCTTCTATTTCCCTATCGGGAAATCTGCACCCACAGATTCTCTTCTGCGCGACTCCCCTTTGTTCACTTATCGGGAAATCGGAACTCATGACTTCGCGAGTTCAAAGGTTGAACACTGGGCTCTCGAATCCCCGAGACTCGATGGCCAGTCAAATCGCTGACTTTTCCCCTATTGGAAATTCTGCTCTATCGCGACTTCGCTACTCGCGGTATCGAACCCGTAGGTTTTCCAACCCCCGATACCCGATGCGCTGAAACGCCGATGTACACGTGAGTTGACTTTTCAACGGTCCCTTGTCTCTTCGGAACTTCGGACTTTGCGGGATTGCGAATCCTAACACCCAATATTCAGAACTTCTCGCGGCAAGGTCCCAATGACTTTGTGCCACTTGTACTCCACTTCTCTGACTCCCTGTGGCCCACACTGTCTACGCAACCGTCAGGATATTGCGTCTCGTGACTTCGCAATTCCCGTTGCCAAATCTTCGATACTTTTCTCACGAGATCCCGATAGGCGATCTCGCGAACAATCCAACGCCCCTGGCTGGCTTGGATCAACGCTCTTCCCCTCCTGAGTTTCAAACCTCTTCTACGCTTATACTGTAACCTCCCTGCGCCTCCGCGGGATCCAACGGCCCATGGAACTTCGCGAAATCTCCACGAAGGATTTCGACCGTCCGCTTTTCCTTATGCAATCCACAAAATAAAGAAGTGTCTCTCCACGAGACTTGTTCACCTGCACGCGAGTCTTCAACGCCTACTCGAACGCTTCGATGCACAACCTCTCTGTGCAATCCTTCGATGAATTCGAAGGCCTACTCCTCCTGAACTTGTTCTCGACTTCTCAAGTCCTTTTGAGAACTTCTTGCGCGCACTCCTTGCGGAAAATTTTCAACTTTGTCTAAGTGTTGAAGGCACTCTACTCTGCGCACTCCTGCAACAGTCGTCTTTCGATACTTCGCTCAGAATCGCAACTCTGAGACTTTTTTCTTGGCCTGCACACTCCTTGCACGGCACTGTGCCTAACTGCACCTTCGAGGAAATGAGAACAAAGGTTACCTCTAATTGAACCTTTCTGTCAACGTACTCCTTGCGAACAATTCGACTGCACTCCTTGCAGAAATTCTCTGGCTCAATTAGAGAAACAATTGAAACTCATTCACTCACCCTCTCAGACTTCAATTCAACCATGAAATCACATACACAACATATATAAAAGCAAATGTATGACAGGAAGCAAACATTCATGAGCAAAACATCAATACACAGAGAATAGACACATAACCATGGATTTGAATCAAAGCTCTCTTCTATTAATTCAATATCTGTACATGGGTGTTCTTCATACAACTCTCTGCATGCTCTTCTTTTGAATGCTCTAGCTAATGTTACAATTGTACAATGAGGGTGTCTATATCCGTTTTCCCTCTTGGACTCTAAAGCTATCAAATCTATAATTAAAATCTACCTACCATCATTAACTAAAATAAATGCCGTCTATCTACCTAAGGACGAGAGCTATCCGCTCAAGGTCCATTACAATATACAAAGTGCAGCTTCATAAATGGCTTCATTTAAAGACTTGCGCAACAATTCCAAAGCATTTTCAAAAGTGTGTGTTGGCTTGTCCAGCTGTATTCTGCTTCCACGCTGGCTCGCTTGATGTGCTGGCGATGCTCCTGCGTCATACTCCTCGGCTTGAAAACTTTCATGGGATCCTGTCCATGAGCTCCTGCACGGTCTGTCCATGCTTCTGTATCACTGCTTCGCTCTCCCAGCTGGCATCTTCCACTGGATGATTCTTCCACTTGACCAGATACTCGAAGTATTCTTTCCTCCTGGTCTTCTTACCCACTCTCTTGACTATGATGCAGGAGCATCGCCATCACATCAAGCGAGCCAGCGTGGAAGCGGAATACAGCTGGACAAGCTAGCACACACTTTTGAAAATGCTTTGGAATTGTTGCGCAAGTCTTTAAATGAAGCCATTTATGAAGGCACACTTTGTATATTGTAATGGACCTTGAGCAGATAGCTCTCGTCCTTAGGTAGATAGACGACATTTATTTTAGTTAATGCTGGTAGGTAGATTTTAATTGTAGATTTGATAGCTTTAGAGTCCAAGAGGGAAAACGGATATAGACACCCTCATTGTACAATTGTAACATTAGCTAGAGCATTCAAAAGAAGAGCATGCAAAGAGCTGTATGAAGAACACCCATGTACAGATATTGAATTAATAGAAGAGAGCTTTGATTCAAATCCATGGTTATGTGTCTATTCTCTGTGTATTGATGTTTTTCTCATGAATGTTTGCTTCCTGTCATACATTTGCTTTTATATATGCTGTGTATGTGATTTCATGGTTGAATTGAAGTCTGAGAGGGTGAGTGAATGAGTTTCAATTGTTTCTCTATTTGAGCCAGAGAATTCCTGCAAGGAGTGCAGTCGAATTGTCCGCAAGGAGTGTGCTGACAGAAAGGTTCAATTAGAGGTAACCTTTGTTCTCATTTCCTCGAAGGTGCAGTTAGGCACAGTGCTGTGCAAGGAGTGCGTAGGCCAAGATAAAAGTCTCAGATTTGCGATTCTGAGCGAAGTATCGAAAGACGGTTGTTGCAGGAGTGCGCAGAGTTGAGTGCCTTCAACACTTAGACAAAGTTGAAGATTTGCCACAAGGAGTGCGCGCAAGAAGTTCTCAAAAGGACTTGAGAAGTCGAGAACAAGTTCAGGAGGAGTAGGCCTTCGAATTCGTCGAAGGATTGCACAGAGAGGTTGTGCATCGAAGCGTTCGAGCAGGCGTTGAAGACTCACGCGCAAGTGAACAAGTCTCGTGGAGAGACACTTCTTTATTTCGTGGATTGCATAAGGAAAAGCAGACGATCGAAATCCTTCATGGAGATTTCGTGAAGTTCCGTGGTCCGTTGGATCCCGCGGAGGCGCAGGGAGGTTACAGTATAAGCGTAGAAGAGGTTTGAAGCTCAGGAGGGGCAGAGCGTTGATCCAAGCCAGCCAAGGCCGTTGGATTGTTTGCGAGATCACCTATCGGGATCTTGTGATAAAAGTGTCGAAGATTTGGCAACGGGAATTGCGAAGTCACGAGACGCGATATCCCGATGGTTGCGTAGATAGTGTGGGCCACAGGGAGTCGGAGAAGTGGAGTACAGGTGGCACGAAGTCATCGAGACCTCGCCGCGAGAAGTTCTGAATATTGGGTGTTAGGATTCGCGATCCCGCGAAGTCCGAAGTTCCGAAGAGACAAGGGACCGTTGAAAAGTCAACTCACACGTACATCGGCGTTTCGGCGCATCGGGTATCAGGGGTTGGAAAACCTACGGGTTCGATATCGCGAGTAGCAAAGTCGTGATAGAGCGGAATTTCCGACAGGGGAAAATTTAGCGATTTGACTGGCCATCGGGTCTCGGGGATTCGAGAGCCCAGTGTTCAACCTTTGAACTCGCGAAGTCACGAGTTCCGATTTCCCGATAAGTGAACAAAGGGGAGTCGCGCAGAAGAGAATCTGTGGGTGCAGATTTCCTGATAGGGAAATAGAAGGACCTTGGAGTTCTTTGGGCCGAGAGGGAAGAGAAGATCCTGTAGAAGCGGACGTGCTCCGAGGAGTGTGGCTGCATCATTTTGTAAAGAAACTCTCCATCCCCTCTCCATCCCCTTTTGTTTTGGTTCGACTACTATTGATTCTCATTTATTAATGCGGTTGTCACTGCTACTTTCGTTTATTAATATCATATTATTGTATCTGTGAACACCTTTTATTACCACCTATTAATTTTATTGCATCCTTCTTCAGTATTTAATCCATTTTTCATCGAGTTCCTATGGTATGTTGTATTGTAATTGAACTTTTCATTTGTTTTAGTCATTGTACCATTGATTTCCTGAGATGTGACAATTGGAAGTTGAATCTGATCCTAAGTAGAGATTGTAAACTCCCATGTGACGAACACTATGACACAAACCATTGTTATTTTCTTGTTTTTTTAATGTTCTTCCTTTGATTATAGGATACATCCATGCCTAGGAGTTAAAGTCAAGTCGCGCAATATTATTAGTCCTTGCCAAAGGTTTGAGAGTATAGCAATAATTTTTGGATTGATTGGGTTTTTGTTTTTGGGTTGACAAAAAATTGAGACTATAGCAATTTTTTTTGAATTGATTGTGTTTTTATTTTTGGTGGGCATTTATACAGTAACAAGTCTCTTCAGTAATTTATACAAAATTACTAATATTGGTTATTTTTGGAAGATTTTGGTCTATTCAATAATTTACACGAAATTAATGATAACTAGTTTTTAAGAAGATTTCGGTTTGGTATTAGCTTTAGCAATACATTTTAGTAACAAGTCTATTAAGTCATTTATAGAGAATTAATGATAATGAGTAGTTTTAAAAGATTTTGGTTTGGTTTTGGTTTTAGGGTTACATTTTAATAGTGGAGATTCTAGAAAATTAATGATAATGGGTAGTTTTAAAAGATTTTGATTTGGTTTTGATTTTAAGATACATTATATTTTTGTGTGTGATAATAAATGTAAATATTAATTATATCAACTAAACTCTGGATATATTCATATACAATTTGCGAATATCAATGACTCTAAGTTCTCTTATTTGTATGAACAAGATAGGTCTTGCAACTTTTCAGTGTAAAAAACAGTATGTAATACAGAGTTTTAGTTTCATTCTTTTTCTGCTTGCTTTATGTAGTAGCAAGTTTGTTTAGTAATTTATACAAAATTATTGTGGGTATTTTTGAAGGATTTTGGTCTATTTAGTATTTTATACAAAATTACTAGTAACATGTTTTTCAAGGAGATTTTGGTTTTGTTTTGGTTATAACAATACATTTTAGTGTTGGATGTGAGAGTGGTATACATGTGCGGAAGATATGGTCATTGGAAAAAGGCTCCCCACATAAAATATTAAAATTGAAATTATGACCATTCATCAACACTATTTTTTAACTTAAACATATGCATAAAATCATTTTTTTCACTTTATATACTCTTTTTTTTAATAAACATTATTACTTAGAACAATTTCAACTAAGTATGGAGACTTAGTGGTGGGATCTTAGCAAATCAACCTTCCATAAATTACTCAATTATCATGGAATAGCAGAACTATGGGAGGATGAGTGATATGAATTATTCACACAAGGGTTCAAAATAGATCAACTTAAACATATGAATAAAAGCATTTTGTTTACTTTATATACATATTTTTTATTATAAACATTGTTACTTAAATAAAATTTGACCAAGTATGGAGAGCCAGTGGTCATAAATCTTAGCAAATCAACTTATCATAAATGACTCAGTTATCATGCAAATAACCTGTTTTTAAGAATATTTCGGTTTGGTTTTCGCTTTAAGAGTGCATTTTAGTGTGTGGAGTGGGTAGATATCATTATAGAATAGGATGTACATAATGTGAAAAATGTTTAAGTAAAATACCAAAATCCAAATTATGACCATTAATCAACAATATTTTTTAAGTTAAACATATGCATAAAAGCATTTTGTTCAATTTATATACTTATTTTTTAATATATGTATATACTTAAAATAATTGAGATATCTAAAAAGTTAAAAGAGTTTGGTGTTAATGTTTGTTGATTTACAAAAGAAAAAAAAATTATGTAACTGTTTTATGTGTGTAAAATAAATATTAATATTTAAAAAAAATTATATTAATTTATTTTTTAAAGTAAGAAAAATTTGCATATTTTTGCATATGAATATAATTTTTACTAATATAACCTTAAAATATTAACATATAATTATATTAATAATAACATTTTCCCTAAGACACTCTCATTCGGGACTCTTGTACTGAAGTGTACTCCAACTTTCCCAATGGATTTCAGGGTGAACTCACTATTACTTTAAGTTCTCTTATTTCTATGAACACGATAGATAGGTCTTGCAACTTTCYARTRTAARAAAYRRTATATCATGATATGGAMTTTTAGTTTCATCCATACAAAATTATTGATACTAGGTATTTTTGRAAGATTTTGGTCTWTTYAATAATCTATACAGAATTAATGATAACGAGTTTTTAAAAATATTTTGGTTTGGTTTTGGTTTTAACAGTATATTTTAGTGTTGGTTGTGTGCAAGGGATACATCTATGCGGAGTGCATAGGTGCATAAGATATATATGTGCATATGTGTAATATTCCAGATATAAAAAGTATGCAGAATAGAAATAAATAGCTAGAAATGGAAAATGAACAACAATATAACCAGAACAACACCACGATAATACCAAAATGATAACAAAATAACACCAGAAATAACACTTTGATTACCGAGAGCAATGTTCACTTGCCTCTTCGAGGGGGAAACCTCCAGCAGAGCAGATCTCTATTACAATAATATGCAAGACAAAATTTCTCATACCCTCGACTCCTATTTATACTAAATATGTCTATCAAAAGAACCATCTAGAGGAACATCCTTCTAGAAGTGAAAGCTTCTATTAGGTCTTCTTACATTGGACTTATTCTTCCTTATTGTTAGGCCTTATTAATATTGACCTTTATTACATGGAAATATATTATTCTACCTACATGAGGAGTTAGGTCCCTAACATGTCCTCCCCCTTAAAAACAACCTTGTCCTCAAGGCTTGAGATGGGGGAATTACTGCAGAATGGTAGCTGGTTCCCAAGTGGCATCTATTGGAGTTGTATCTTTCCACTGGACTAGCACTTCCTTGATGGTTCACTGATGTATTCGATGCTCACGCTGGTCCAAAACTACTTGTGGTTGTAGCCAAATGGAGACTTCTTCATCCAACTCGAGAAGGTTGGTTTGAGTTTGGCACTTAGTTCCAATCACCTTCTTTAAGTAAGAAACATGAAAAATAGGATGGAGCTTAGAATGACTGGGAAAAGCTAACTGATAGGCCACCTATCCCACATGTTCGAGAATGGTATAAGGACCATAAAATTTGGGCGCCAGTTTCTGACGATGGTCGGCCTTGAGGGAAGTTTGCAGTCGAAGAAACACTTGATCCCCTTCTGCAAATTGACGTTCAGAGCGACCTTGATCTGCTTGTTGTTTCATGCGATTCTGGGCCATGACCAAATTCTCTTTGAGGGTACGGAGAATAGCTTCTCGAATTGTAAGTGTTTGGTCAACTGCCTGGACCTTCAAGACACTTGTCAAATATGAGAGGATTGAAGGTGGATTTTATCCATATACCGCTTCAAAATGAGTCATGCACATAGTTGTATGGTACAAAGTGTTGTACCACGATTCAGATAGTGGTAACCATTGAGCACACTGATTCTGACTTTCTGATGCAAAACACCTCAAATATGTTTCCAAACATTTGTTGACAACTTTAGTTTGACCATCAGTCTGGGGATGATAAGTTGTGCTAAGATGCAATTGGGTGCCTTGTAGCTTGAACAGTTCTAGCCAAAAATTGCTGGTGAAAGTTGGGTCACGATAAAAAACAATAGAATGTGGCATGCCATGAAGCTTCAAGACCTAATACATGAAAATTTGAACCATAGTAGATGTTTTAAATGGGTGTTAAAGAGCATAGAAATGAGCATACTTGGAAAGACGATCAACTGCAACCATGATGACTAATTTATTGCCCGATTTAGGTAAGCCGAAAATAAAATCCATAGAGATATCCCGCCAAATAGCAAGTGGAATAGGAAGAGGTTGTAGTGTGCTAGGAGATTTGACAATTTCACCCTTGTTGCATTGACACACATCACATTCAACCATAAAATTACGAATGTCATGTTTCATACCTTCCCAGAAAAAAGAACGCTTAACCCGGTCATAGATTTTGGTAAACCCAGAGTGCCTAGCTGTGGGTGTAGCATGAAGTTCAGAAAGTATCGTGGATTTAAGTTTTGATTGTTTACTTAAATATAAATGGCCTTTGTATCGAAGCTCATCATTGAGCAAAGAGTACCCTAGGGAAACTGGAGAATTGGACTACAATTGTTGTATCATATGCGAACTTTTGGGATCGTGTAGCCATTCCTGGCGAACAACTTGGAGCCAATCTGTTACAATGAAAGAGAGAGAAAAAAGAGGCCCTTCATCTTCATATTTTCTAGAAAGTGCATCAACAACCACATTGTCTTTGCCTTTTTTGTAAATGATCTCACAATCATATCCAAAAAGCTTAGTCACCCATTTTTTTTTCTCAAGGGAGGAAAGGAGTTGTTCTAGAAAATACTTGAGGCTTTGATGTTTTGTCTTAATTTGGAAGTGTTTCCCCAATATATAAGGTCACCAAAGATCCACAACATGCATAATATCCAACATTTCATTTTCATAGATTGATTTGCCCAAATTTCTCTCGAACAGTTGTTTGCTGGTAAAGGCCAAAGGCCGACCCTGTTGCATAAGGACAATGCCAATTCCTTTCCCAGGAGCATCACATTCCAGGACAAAGGTCTTTGTGAAATCAGGAAGGGCCAGGACTAGAGTGGTGCACATGGCCATCTTCAAGGTTTGAAAATCCTGAGTAGCTGTTGAAGTCCAAGTGAAAGAATTATTTTTTAGGAGTGCAGTGAGAGGTGCTGCAATCTTTCCATAATTCTTAACAAACTTGCGATAATAACCTGTTAAACCCATAAATCCCCGTAAGATTTTGAGAGTCTTTGGGTGAGGCCAATCTTTCATAGCTTCAATCTTTTTAGGATCCACCCTGACGTTGTCCTTGCCAACAATATGAACCAAGTACTCTACTTCCGAGGTGCCAAAAGCACATTTAGATTATTTGAGGAAAAGTTGGTGCTAAGAGAGTAGATGGAGAACTAGATCCACATGAGCAAGATGGTATGTCCAGGTTTTGCTGTAGATGAGGATATCATCAAATAAAACTAACACAAAATGACGGAGAAAAGGACGGAAGACATGATTCATGAGGCTTTGGAAAGTGGATGGAGCATTACACAAGCCAAAGGGCATGACCAAAAACTCATAGTGGCCCTCATGAGTTCTAAAGGAAGTATTAGGAATGTTTTCCTCTTTCATATGGATCTAGTGGTAGCTTGAACGAATATCAAGTTTAGTAAAGAACTGGGTGTCACTCAATTCATCCAAGAGGTCATCAATGACAGGAATGGGAAATTTTTCTTTAATGGTGAGTTTGTTGAGGGCGCGGAAGTCAGGACACATGTGCCAATAACCTTATTTATTAAGGAACATGACCACAAGAGAAGAGTAGGGGCTCGTACTAGGGAAAATAACACCTGTGTTGAGCAGTTCTTGAACCATTTTCTCAATTTAATTTTTTTGGGAAAAGGGGTGACAATAGGGATGAATATTGGGAGGAGGGATTCCTGGGACAAGGGGAATGGAATGATCATGAACACCATGGGAAGGAGGGAGTCCCTGGGGAGTGGAAAAAACCATTTAATGTTTATAGAGGACGGATCGGAGGTCCTGCGGAACAGAGTGTCTCTCAGTGGCTTAGATGGCATGGAGTTGGGAAATAATGCCAGAATGACCTTTTTTAGCATGTATTCCATGCGATGGGAACTAATAATCTCCAGGGAACCGGTGGTGATGCCTTGGAACTTATATTGTTGGCCCTCCTGGTCAAATTGCATGGTTAAGTCCTTGAAATCCATGAGAATGGGACCCAAAGTCCTTAGCCATTCTGCACCCAACACAATGTCACAACCGCTCACATCGATAGGAAACATATGAGAATTCAGATGGTAATCACCAATTTGGAGACACCCATTTTCACATTGCACTCCACATTTCATGGACCCACCATTGGCAATCATAATTTGGAAATTATTGACTGCACGGATATAAAAATTAGTTTCTTGGGAAATGCAGCGATGAATAAAATCATGGGTGCTTCCACTATCAAAAAGAATGATGACCTTCCTATGATTGATGTAACCAATTAGCTTGAGGGTTTGGGGAGAAGAGAAGCCAGTGAGAGAATTTAGGGAAATGACTGGTTCTACTTCAGGAGGGTCTGAGGGAGGGGTTATGTCTGTGGGTTTAGGAGACACAGACACAAGGGGAGCCTCAAAATCCTCTTCTGAAAGATCCTCTGAGATGGCCATAAAAATATTTTGTTCCTTACACTTGTGTCCCAGAAAATATTTGTCATCACAATTATAACAAAGGCCTTTGAGTTGGCGTTCAACCATTTCGTCCCTGGTCAATTTCTGGATCTTGAGTGGAGTAGAAGGATGAGTGGGATTTATTGGTTTAGTGTGAGGAATAAAGGAGGGGTTTGTGGTTTTGAGAAGAGACAACCTTTTGTGCTTCCTTATCTCTTTTAGTAGCGTCCACCCAACTCTGAGGCCAAGCCATGAGGACATGAGCACGAAACTCATGCTTGAGGCCACTGATAAAACATTCTTGGAAAAAAGCATCAGACATGCTCTCTGTACGAAAATACAGTCGCTCAAAAGAAGCTATAAAGTCTTCCACTGTGCCAGATTGTTTCAACTTTTTCAAACGACCTAAATGGTTGGTGTTAGAGTCAAAAAATTCATAAAGCTCTGCCACAAAGTATGTCCAAGCCACATACCCTTGGCAGACATTTTTTTATCTATTTCCACCATTGTCAACGTTCTTGATTTAGATGGAGAACACCATACCGAAGTTTGGCCAAATCATTCGTAATGCCATACAAAGAGAAATAATGTTCCATTTGAGTTACCCATCCTGTGGGATTCGATCCATCAAATTTGGTCACATCCACATGTGGAAGGCGTAGGTCACGTTGAAAGTGATGGGGCTGAAAATTTTGGGAATGAGAAAAAGTTTCACCTTCGGTATGCAAAGGTGGGTCAGATAAGAGAAGATTTGCAGGGATATGCAACTTAGCGCAGATCATTGTAGTGACAGATTCAAGCTGGGTAGTAATGTCTTGTTTGAGCTCTTGTCTGAGTTCCTCGATTGAGGTAGCGACTGAAGCTGCGATGGAGGAATGCATTTTTTTTATTGATGGAGAGAATATTGGCATTGATTTGTCGCACTTCTTGTTGGGTTTCTGTCAAATTAGAGTGCAAGGTATTGAAGTGAGCTTCAAAGTCTTGGATACGGGTATGGGCCATGATGACTAGGGAACACGAAAAGGGGGGCGGGTGGGACCACACTAAAAATGGGTTATGGGTGAATTGTATCACAACGATCAGGGCGACGAGGTGAATCCAATGGGGTAAAGCCCAAATAACAGTGTTGGAAGGAGGTTGGGTCCACAAAAGAAAAAAAATTGCTGAAAAATGATAGGTATGACTGCGATTAGGGCGAAGAGAGAAAACCAATAGAATAGGTATCAAATATTATTATTTTTTTTTTTTACTCCTGCGGAGTTATACTTTGATTTGAAGAATACAACAGTGATGAAATATCCAAATGCTTAACAGGAAGAAATATGTAGTAATTTCACAACTCGAATGCAGAAGACACAGTTGTGCCGCAATAGATCTTATTTGTTATTTTTTCATTTTCATTCCAAGGGTTAGGTATTCAAGGGTTCTACAGACAAGGGTTTGCCTTGTGCTATTTCTCTCTGATATATGTGCGAGATCCAACAGTAGTACTCGACCCAATATCTCAGGGCACCAACTAAGGAGGCTAGATCGTACCCTTAGCTATACTACCCGACTACCTAGGTACTAGAGAGTATCTTCTCGAGTGTTGTTCTCAGAGGCACTATAGCAATCAAGCGGCTGATCGGTTTATCTACAGAGGGATTCAGGAGATCTAGGTTGATCCATATATAGGTTTTGTCTAATGCGCTACCATTCGAAGGGGTACCAACATGGGTTACAAGGGTGGCCAACAGATGTGCGCTTAATTGCCACTTGTATTTCCTGCGTGTATGAATTTCCAATCGCGGGTTTATGCACATAATGACATATCTTTGTAGCTTAAAGATGCCATAATACGTCTCTACCCTGAAAAAAATTAACCCACAATTTTCTACCGAGAAAGGTGCTCTGATACCACTTGTAATATTACAGATATAAAAAGTATGCAGAACATAAATAAATAAATAGAAATTCCAGATGAACAACAATATAACAAAAACAACACCATGATAATACCAAAATGATAACAAAATAACACCATAAATAACACTTTGATTACTGAGAGCAATGTTCACTTGCTTCTTCGAGGGAGAAACCTCCAGTAGAGCAGAGCTCTATTACAATAATATCCAAGACAAAATTTATCATACCCTCGACTCCTATTTATACTAAATATGTCTATCAAAAGAACCATCTAGAGGAAGATCCTTCTAGAAGAAGAAGCTTCTATTAGGTCTTCTTACATTGGACTTATTCTTCCTTATTGCTAGGCCTTATTAATATTGACCTTTATTACATGGAAATATATTATTCTATCTACATGAGGGGTTAGGTCCCTAACAATATGGTCATAGCAAAATGCTCCACATAATGTGAAAAATGGTTAAGTAAAATATTAAAATTAAAAATGTGACTATTAATCAACAATATTTTTTAAGTTAAACATATACATAAACACATTTTGTTCACTTTGTATATCTATTTTTTATAATAAACATTGTTGTACTTAAAATAAATTAAACTAAGTATGGAGAGTTAGTGGTGGAAACCTAACAAATCAACGTGTCATAC
>JZKD02S1996548.1:975770-997309 GCA_000966675.3 Picea glauca | reverse complement strand
TCCCAACTATATGATACTCCCCAACTGTTGATCTTTTCAAAAGAAAAATCACCCATTGACTTGACCACTAGGTTCCCAAGCAATGTAGCACCCCACTAGGTCCTAACCCTTGGGTTCTATTAATTACCATTACTCTTTCTAATTTATGTTCATATTATCGTACTAAATATGGAATTTATAACACTAGCTCTAATTTAGTAATTTAGGCCAAAGAAAATAAACTCTCTATTGTAGATGTCAAAAATAATCTACAACAAATAATCCTATAGAAATTAAACTATAGTTAGGAATATCAACTTGAAGGATTTAATTGAATTTCCTTAAATAAATAACTAATGATTTTTTCAATAGTTTATTCATCTAATTTAGAGTAGAAATTTATGGATTAGATACTAGAAAATGCCTTTAACTATGATTGGAATAGCCCAAGTGTTGTGTAGTTCCCTTGAAGAATGTCCAAACACGATTTAATCCTCCCAACCAACTAAAAACCTATCCGGTTACCTAACTCCCAGAAACCTTTGGATTTCCTGACCCTTCATACCTAAAGCTCCAAGAACAACAACTATCAATCTAATATCCAATTCCTCGATAACTAGTGTAATAACTAGTCCAAAAACTAAATGCAATAATTCAATTAAATACAATAATTCAATTAATAGTTTAGTCTTCTTCACATGTTCAATAACTAGTTTTCCTCCAAAATTAATAGCCACTTACCTTCTTTTCTTTTCCCTCTTATCACTCCTCTGGAAAAGGGGCAACCAACCCTTATCTTAAGGAGGTGAAATTAATAATAAACCAACCCTTATCTTAGGGAGGTGAAGTTAATAATAAATAAAATAAACTTTAATGCAGATTTGACTATGTACATGTTAACCAACTTTTCACTCAAAACTTATATGAGTGACAAATTAATTTATAATTGTTTATTATTTCACACACTTTATTTAATTTTTTTCTTTCTTTACTTTGTTTTATAAAAAAAAAATCCTTGTATAGTTTGTTATGCCGTTTTTCATTTTCTTTATAATAATAAATTTTAAATTAAATTAAGATTATTTAAAAAAAATATTAAAAAAAAAAATTCATAGTGTAGTTTAAATGTTTTACATTTTGTTTTTTTTTGGGATATTTTCTATTTAATTTTGTCCAAAATTTAGTGAGAAATTGTTGGATCTCCATATTTGAATAACTAAGTCTATATAATCTGAGTGTGACTGAATTCATTTATGCATTCATAAATGCAATTTAAACAAATAAGAAATTCAACTATATAGTATGAAAATTGCAACTAAAGTTACATGGTTGGTATTGTTGCTAGTCAATGTCTTCCATGTATGGCCAAAAAATATAAAGGTGACTCATTTAGATTGAATGGAAAAAACAAGAAGTAGAACAATTGAAATTTCATACTTTGAAAGTTAAAGCACAAATACTGTGCACTAACCAACTAAGCCATAAGACTAATACAATTTTCTTCCATAAAAAATGCAATTCAAGTTACCTAGAATAATCCATTGTCAATGTCTTCCATGTATAGCGAAAAAAATATAAAGATAACTCATTTAAGTTGAATGTATAAAACAAAAAATAGAGTAATTGAAATTTGATACTTTGAAAGTTAAAGCACAACCAACTAAGCCATAAGACTAATACAATTTTCTTCCCTAATAAATGCAATGCAAGCTACCTGGAAGAATCCATTGTCAATGTCTCCCATACATGTATGGCCAAAAAATATAAAGATGACTCATTTAAATTAAATGTGAAAAACAAGAAGTAGAACCATTGAAATTTGATCCTTTGAAAGTTAAAGCACAACCAACTCTCCATCCCCTTTTGTTTCGGTTCGACTGTGGTTATGCCCTCTCAGATTCTCATTTACTAATATCATATTTTGTATGAACACCTTTTATTGTCAACTATTTATTATCTATTCAACATTTATTGTATTTGCATCTTTGAGTTCCTATGATGTCTTGTATCGAAAATGAATTTTCCATTTGTTTTGGATGGAGGACCGTTGATTTCATGACATGTGGTTCTTGGAAGTTGATGCTGAGTCTATGGAGCTAAGATCCCCTTGTTTACAGGTGATTCTTATTTTCTTTTTTCTTAATTCAAAGTATATGAGATTTATTGGACACTGCAGTTTTTTTTTATGAGTTCAAGTCAAACATTATTATTTTATGAATAATGTTGTAGGAGTTAAAGGTTAGTATTGTGGTAAATATTTTGAAATTGTAATCTAATTTGGATATATGCAAAACTCTTTTCATCTTCAACCCTCTTAGTATCATAAAGATGACATATCATTTAGCTTATATTAATATTTAGTAGAGGCAAAATGTGTTGTCTAAGTGACATAAATCTACATGAAATCACAATTTTCAGTTGTTTAAATTGCATTTTTGAATACAAAAATGGATTCAGTGTGCTGAAAAACCATGGAGCACTCAAATTATATAGAATTAACCACTCAAATTTGCATATCCAACAATTTCTCACCTAATTTTAGGAAAAATTAAACAAAAGATATCCCCGAAAAAGGACCAAAATGTAGAACAATTAGACTACAGTGAGGTGACGTTGTCTAACTCTTTTACATTTTCACCCTTTTGGCTACGTTGTCTAACTGTTCTACATTTTCGCCTTTTTTCCCGGAATCTAACGACATAAATCTACATAAAATCACAATTACCCTGAAGCACTAGGATTATATATAATTAACCACTCAAATAAACTGATCCAACAATTTCTCACCTACTTTCAAACAAAATTAAATAGAAAAATCCAAAAATAACAAAACTTAAAGCTACAAAATAGATAACTTCAAATAATCTCTTATTTTTAAATTTACATATGTGATATATATGCCCTTTTTCACCCATACCATTATGTTGTAATAAAAAATCCAAAATGCTTGAACATCACTCATATTTTGTTTGACTTTTAATGTTTTATTATAATTAGTCATTGTAGTTTGCGCGTTGTATGTTTTTTCATTGATTTACTCTTTTTTTAGGACAAGGAACGTGAAAATATGCTTTGCGCAATAAAAATAGAGTTAAAATATATGATACAATAATAGAGTTAAAATATATGATACGAACTAAAAATGTTGGTGTATTTAGTAGAGTTAGTTGTGGTGTTCGGTCTTTAGTGAGTTAAGGAAGTTGTACATTTAATAAAGTTAAAAAATCAAATAAATTTTAATTAGTGTGTTTGAAATTTATAAGTATATTATTATTATCTTCAATGTATTAAATATATTTAGACACTTTGTTATGTAATATTGGTTTTTGTTTAAAAATTTACAAAAATGTATTGGTGCACATCCATCACAGGTGCATTGGTCTGTTTTGTATATAAATCACATATCGGTGTGTTTTGTATAAATCACACACTGGTGTGTTTTGTATAAATCACATTGAATTAGGTTTAAACATTTGGTTATAAAATATAGGTTTTTATTTTAAAAAGTTAGAAACTAATCAGTGCATTTTATTGACAAGCCACATAATGATTCCCTAATAAATGACACATCAGTTAACAATATATATTTTTAAAATCTAACGGTTCATCCGAAACACTTAAACACATTGGTGTGAAGTTTTCACAGTGAACCTAGCTAGTAGAAAAGTCACACAAACTTGCGACGGAAAGAAGAGAGGAGAGAAAACGAATGAATTGTATTAACTAAATGAGTAAATGGTAATAATACACATGATATACTCTACATGGCTAAGTGAATGAGCCATAGTAGTGATCTAGAGAGATCTAGATACCCACTGACATAAATCGAAGTAATCTGCCACCTAGTCCTAGTTAATTGGTCCATGAAATCATCAATTAACTAAGTCACACATGTGTAAGTGGGAGAAACACATGCAATCACAAGATATGCACCCTCTTGTCCACATGCATGAGATATGTTCACTCTTGGTGAGGAAACCGAGGTGAACATGCAACTACTGGTGATAAAATTGAGGTTTCCATGCATGAGTGACCTCCACTAGTCTAACTGAGGTGTAACTAACTCTGAACTGAAGAGGGAAGGTGCCTTATTTTTCATGCGGTGCCCTAATTTGTAGGGGAATATTCTTATCTATGGAAGTGCCCTCAACATTGGACTATCAACATTAGGAAAATAATTTCCTAGGTGAGTGTGTAATATCTCCAACACCCCCTTGAACACTATTAGGGTGTACATGATGAATGGGTATCAAAAACCAAGGTGATGTTAGGTACCCATTGTACAATGCATCTAAAAATGGAACATTGAAAAAATAAAGGAAAGAGGGAAAACCTCATGGGAAGAAAACCCCTCAAAGTGCAATGTAGCAAAAAATAAAGAAGGAAAGACAACTGCTAAGAAGTCGTGTCCTTCACTCCAAGATGATGGCACCAGAAGTGGAACTTCTGCTCAATAAATGTCTTGGTGAAGATGAAGATGTTTGCAGTTTGTTCGGTTAATGGACAATACTGCAAACCAATGATCCTATCATGTACTAACTCTCTGATGTAATGCATATGGATCTCAATGTGTTTGGTCCACTGTTGCTACATTGGGTCTCTGCAAAACTTGAGAGTACTTTGATTTTCACACCAAATGACAGTTGGATGATGAAACTCGATGCCAAGTTCAATTAGGAATTTTTGAACCCAAAGTGCATTAATAGTAACATTGACTGCTCCTTTATAATCAACATCTACTAAAGATAGAGCAATAGCTGGCTTCTTTTTACTCGACCAATAGATGGGACCGAAACCCAAACTAAGCATGTATCCATAAGTGGACTTGTGATATGTGTTATCACCAACCTAATTAGAATTGGTGAATCCCATGAGATCTAATGCACAACTTGTTGCATAGTGGATCCCATAACACATGGTGCCCTAAACATATCCGAGGATGCACTTGGCAGCCTTCTAGTGTAGCTCATGCGACTCCTGCATGTACCTAGAAACTGCCCCTACTACATATGAGAGATCCAACCAAGTGTGGGTGAGATATAGAAGGATCCCCACAAACTGTTGATATAAGGTGTTGTCCACCACTACTGTATCCTTGTCATCCTCAAGGTTTTCCCCATACAAAAAGGGTGTGGCCATCGACTTGTAGTCGATCATGTGGAATCTAACCAAGAGATCCTGGACATACTTAGTCTGAGATAGATTGATTCCTACAACATCTTGATTGATCTCGAGACCAAGAAAATAGTGTAGTAGACCCATGTCCATCATAGAGAACTTGTTGTGTAGAATGTCTTTGATTGCAACAATTGTCGAGGCAAAACTTCCTCTGATCAAGAGGTCATCAACATAAAGAACTAGGATCAACAAGGAGTCTAAGGTTCTGATCTGTAAATTTTTGTGGATATTCCATTGGAATAGTTCGTCACAACAGATCTGATAAAAAAAACTAAAATCTACACTATGAAGGTTAAATTCCTTTAGATTCTAGTTATTGATTTTCTGCTTATGCATGTAATAGATAAAATGAAAAAAATAGAGAACAATAAATTAAAATCACACACCATCCACAAGATAACAAAAATATTTTCTCTGGGAAACCATTTAATGCAGCCCCCCCTATTCCCCTGTAGATCTGCGCTACCGCCCGGTCTTGGATTCTCCGATTCTCGAGTCAAATGACTCTCTGGAACCTTAAAGGTTCTCCTCTGTATCTAAACATAGCCCCCCTCGGATTTTTGGTGCAGGTTTGACAGCAACCCGTGACCTTCCCCCTTCTCTCTGTGCAAAACTCAGAGTGTCGGCGTTAGCTCCCTTTTGGATAAGTCCTCACTTGATATGACTTGGGGCTATGACCACGTGATTATGGGCATGGTCATAAGCGGTTTGGAGTTAACCACTTTTGGGCCCGCAATGCTCCTACGACCTCCACGCGTCCCCTTGGCAAAACCACGGTCCAAATTGCGGCTAGCCTTCGATACCTTAACCTCCTCGCAACTTCTATCCTCTCAATCACACAGGATTGTTGATCTAACAATCTTTACGATAACATCCAAATCAACGTTTAGATCTGTGCCATTCTTATCTACGGACTAGATCAACTCTCCTTGAATCAATGACCAAGGTCCTCTTCGCAATTACAGACTCCGGGAGTTTGAAATCTCAAACTCAGCTCTCTTTCGTACTCCAACCTTTCGGAATTAGCAATCTATGAACACATGTCTCGTAAATCAACGACCCTTCCTTCACTTGGGTGTTTTACCTTTCAAGCTAGATCAACAGTCCAATGGCCCCTTCTCGATCGACGGTCGAGATTTCCTCCAGGGCTCCAGACTTATGAGATTTCAAATCTCAAACCTCTTTATTTCGATGCCTTTTTACCCATAGTCTAAGATCTCTTGACGTGTGTCCTCTTGATCCAATGATCGAGGATTACTTTAGGGATTTACCCAGAGTTAACAGATTTTCACCACGTCTTCCTAAATCCAATGGTACATATCTTATTCTGGGACTTCGGGTCTTCGCGCTCCGACGATTTCAATTATCAAACTGAAACCTCACTTAAGATTTTCTACGGAGTACGAGATCTATTGACAAGTGTCTCCTCCCAGATCAATGAATCATGACTCTTCAGGTGTTCGCACTCCATGTGTTTCAAGTTTCAACTTCCACCTTCCTCCAGATCTTTTGAGTTGTTGACACGTAACCTCCTAGCTTCAACGGTCCTGATATGCTCTGGTTCTCTAGCTCTCTGCACTCTGTGAGTTTCAAGTCTCAAACTTGGCTCCTTGTGCGCCCGTGATATCTAACGGCTCACGCTTGATCAATCAGACGACTGAGACTCCAGTTCGGCGTTCCGACACTTTGGACTTAGGGAATCTTAAGTTCCAAGCCGCTCTCCCTCCTGAGCTTACGCTTAGTCTTCGCCTCTAGTGATCTGACGACTCAGATCTATCTTACTGATCGGATGGTCGAGATTTTATTCCGGGTCTCCAGACTCCGGAAATATCAAGTTTCAACCCTGATATATTCTCTCCTCGGTACGCAAAGTACTAAGGTTTGAGCACTTTCTTCTGATCCGACGACTTTCGATATTCTTCCCTATGATCCAACGATCACAATCGTTCTTCCTCCTAAGCTTCTGATATCTCTCCGCCTTGGAAGATTTATTCGCTTTAAAAGGTTCCAAACCTTTGTTCTCGCAACGAACCTACCTCTGGGATATCATCAACACTCGTGAAAAGTGTTATCTCTTATGATCTTATATCCTTAAAAGGATTTCGATCTCCCATGCACACCTTGCATTCTCGGGATTTTGAATAACCTAGTTTGAAGGATTTTCTTGAAAAGAAAATGCTTCCCGCCCACCTGGCATTCTTTTGCGCTCGTTCTTCGAAGCTTGTTGGCTTCTTGATGTTGTGCACACCTTGCACCTGGTCTGAGTTTCTATGATTCTCTCTGAAATTCTCTGAGTCAATCCGAGACTCAGTCAATGGACTCCTTGCGTTCGAGATACACACCTTGCATACAAGTATCAGAAGAGAAACGATTGAAACTCAACCAGCTTCGTCACGAACTCATACAGTTAATCTCTCGAACACTCATACATGAAACGAACTGTAATAAATCATACACATAGAATAATATTCATTCAATCACACATGAAATGAACACAGTCCAAGGATTTGGGACAATTTATGTCTGTTCTATTCATTCATGAAAAACAAAATACATAGTGTTTATGCTACTTTGCTCTGCTCTACTGATCTCTTTATTCTGTCTATCTGTTCCTCTCTGTTACAATGCAATACTGAAAAACTATCTAAGGACCTCTCCACTAGCTCTCTCATCCTGTTATGAAATCTATCATTTCAAATTCAAATCTATTACCTACTCTATCCTATTACAATAACTACTAGTTATTGGCAGATAAAGTCGACACTCCATATATGCATTTCTTACAGTCCTTCTAGACTTTACAAACAAGTTACATTTTAAAATGTTGTATTAAAAAATATCTCAACAACCGATTAAATTCTGAGTTAAATGCTTGATTTGAAACTCTGCCATTGCTGAGATGTCATTCTTCTTCCTCCACGTGTGCACTGTTGACTTTGAAGGCGATGCTCCTGCATCATACTCCTCTGGTTAAAAATTTTCATGGACTCCTATCCATGAGCTCCTGGACTATCTTTCCATGCTTCAAAATATCAGGTTATGTGACCCAACTTGCATATTCCATTGGATGATATTTCCACTTCACTAAATATTCATGATATGTCTTCCTCCTAGTTTTCTTTCCATCCCTTTGTTCAATGATTTTCTCCATCCGAGGTTTTTCTGCTGTGGGAAATTGCTCTTCCCACTGAATTTCTTTCTGATCATCTGATTCTCCTGCTTCATCTCTCCTATAAGGATACATGTCCGCAAGATTGAATATTAGGGATATCCCAACATTGTCTGGTAACTCAATCTCATAAGCATTGGCTGCGAATTTTCTGAGAAACCCGCATGGTCCTATCTTTTTCATCTTCAATTTGTTGTATGTTCCCCTTGGGAATCTCTCTTTTCTCAAATGAGCTAAAAATTCATCTCCAACTTCGAATTGAACTTCTCTCCTCTTTTGATCAACTCTGCTCTTGTATTTCTGACTGCTGTATTGTAGCTGCTCTCTGATTCTGCCATGGAGTTTCTACATTTTTGATGCAAAATCCTCTGCTCCAACACTTCTGAACTCATCTTGATTCAAATCTCTCAACTCTGTAATCCCTCTTGGATGTATACCATACACAATTTCAAATGGGCTTTTTCCTGTGCTCCTGTTCACTAAATTGTTGAATGCAAATTCTTCTTGTGCCAGAATATGATCCCATTGTCGACCTTGCTCAGTGACTAAACTTCTCAATAAGTTTTTGAGACTCCTGTTTACTACTTCAGTCTATCCATCTGTCCGAGGGTGATATGATGAACTAAAGGATAAGTTCATCCCCAGCCTCTTCCATAGAGTCCTCCAAAAGTTTCCTACAAATTTGGTGTCCCTGTCTGAAACTATGCTCCTCGGCAATCCATGTAGTCTTACTACTTCTCTGAAAAACAAATTGGTGATGTGTGTGGCATCACTTGTCTTCTGACATGGTATGAAATGTGCCATTTTTGAGAATCTGTCCACCACAACAAATATGGAATCACTCCATTTTTTAGTTATGGGCAATCCCAAAACAAAATCCATACTAATTGCATCCCACAGCCTCTCTGGAATTGGTAATGGTTGATACAAACCAGTGTTTTGTTGTCTTCCTTTTGCATACTGACAAATTCTACATTTGTTCACAAAATTTTTCACTTCTTCTCTCATGCTTGACCAATAATATGAATTTCTCAGCTGTGCAAATGTATTATCATGACCAAAGTGTCCAGCTAAACCTCCGCTGTGTTTCTCTTTCAATAGGTTGTCTCTCATTGAGCATTTCATAATGCATAATTGGTTCCCTTTGAACAATAATCCATCCTTGATCAAATATTTAGTCCATGGGCTTCTGTCTCCCAACAAAGGATTCTTGCATGCCTCGTAAGCTTCTTTGAAATCTCCATCTTCTTTATACATCTCCTTGAGGTGTTCAAACCCCAAGGTCTCCACCTGGAATTTATGTACAATCAAACTCCTTCTGCTTAAAGCATCTGCAACTTTGTTAGCAGTTCCAACAATGTTTTTAATAACAAAAGTAAAATTCTGCATAAATTCTACCCATTTTGCATGTTTCTGATTCAACTTTTCTTGCCTAGTAATAAATTGAAAATCATGATTATCATTGTACAAGACAAATTCTTTAGGAATTAGATAATGTCTCCATTTTTTCAAAGCTTGAATCACTGCATAAAATTCCTTGTCATACGTGGAATACTTTTTCTTGGCATCATTTAGTTTCTCACCGAAATAAGCAACTGGCCTATTGTCCCGACTCAAGACTTCTCCAATAGCTAATCCACTTGCATCACATCTCACCTAAAATGTTTTTCCAAAATCTGGTAAGACCAGAATTGGCTGCTCTGTGATTTTCTCCTTCAACACTTTGAAACTTTTTTCATCTTCCTCTGTCCAACTGAAGGAATTGTGTTTCTTCTTCATAGTGTCTAACATGGTTGCGCATATGCCACTAAAATTTCTGATGAATTTTCTATAAAAAATCGCTAATCCATGAAAAATTCTTACCTCAAATATACTGCTTGGCGACGACCATTCTCTAATCGCTCTCACTTTTCTGGGTCCATCTTCAATTCATTTGAAGAGATTACGAAACCCAAATATATGAGCTCCTTCTTCATAAAAGAACTCTTCTTCAAATTTATCAACAATTTCTCTTGGTGCAACCTTTCCATCACTGATGTCAGATGTCTTAAGTGTTCTTCCTTTGTCTTGCTGAAGATTAGTATGTCATCCAAATATACTATGACAAATATTCCTATGAAGTATTTCAACACTTCATTCATTAACCTCATAAATGTGCTTGGTTCATTTGTCAACCCAAACAGCATGACCAACCATTCAAACAATCCTTCATTTGTCTTGAATGTTGTTTTCCATTCATCTCCCTCTCTCATTCGTATTTTATGATATCCACTCTTCAAGTCTATCTTGGAAAAATAGCTTGCCCCACTCAAACAGTCCATCAAATAATCCATCCTTGGTAAAGGGAATATGTATCTAATGGTTATCTTGTTGATGGCTCGGGAGTCTGTAGACATCCTTCACCCTGTATCTTTCTTTGGGATTAACACAGTCGGTAATGCACATGGGCTTAGGTTTTCCCTGACTAAACCTTTATCCAACAACTCCTGGACTTGATTTTTGACTTCCTCATTCTCTTTAGGTGTCAACCTATAAGCTTATTTGTTTGGTAAACTAGCTCCTATAATAAGGTCAATATGATTACTTATACTCTTGGTGTGTGGCAATGAGTGTGGTAACTCATCCACGACTATATCAACAAAGTTTTCTAATAGTTCCTAGATTTATATAGGCAAGTCTTCTACAGAAGTATTCATAAGGATAACTCTAGGCTTCCTAACTACAACAAATTGCATTTCTTTCTCCTTCTTGACTTCATTTAAGAGCTCCTTCCCACTCATGAGAAGTATGCTTGAACTAGCTTCTGTATTTTTCTCTTTGTATTCTATGAGCAACAACATATGTGTCCTACCATTCTTTTCTAGGGAATATGTATTCTTCCTTCCATCATGAATAACCTTTTGGTCATACTTCCACGGCCTCCCCAATAAAATATGACATACATCCATATGATTTACATCACACAATATTTCATCTTTGTAACCTCCTATTTTAAATTCAACTTGGCATTGTTGACTTACCATGACTTGATGTCCTTTCTGCAACCATGATACCTAGTATGGTTTTGGATGTGTAGTTGCCTTCAATTCTAGCTTCTCCACCATCTCTATGGATACTAGATTGTCAGTGATCCCACTGTCTATGATCACCTTGCAAACTCTGTCTTTCGACTTGCAAGCCGTTTTGAATAGGCTTGTTCGCTGAACTGGTTCCTCTGGTTCCTTTTTTGGTTTAAGAAGAATTTTCCTCATCATGAAGTTTCTTCCTCCTTCTGTTGCTTCTTCTTCCATATGTTTCTGTGCTTCAACAATGTGTGCTTCTCTGCCTTCTCTTTTCCTGTCGGGACATTCTCAAGATTTATGTCCTTCTTTTCCACAGGTATAACATTTAACTATGCCTCCTCTGGCTCTTCCTCTTCATCTACCTATGGAAAAATAACTTCTTCCGCCATGTTGTCCTTCTTTAGAACTTCCACCCTTCTCATGGTGACTATGTTGTTTGTCATCTTCATGCTTCGACTTCTAGAAATTCTCTCTGATGGTTCCCTTGCCTTTGTTTGAATTTCCTCCTCTGCTTCACTGGATTTGCTTCCTGGCCAATTTTTCCTCAGCTTTCAAGGCTGCTTAATAAGCATCCTCGACTTTACTAACAAACATCATGCTGATATCCTCTTGGATTTCATATCTCAGCCCATTGATGTATCTCATTGTCTTCTCATCTTCATTCTCCTTCTGTCCAGCCCTGATGTTCAGTTGGTAAAATTATTCAGTGTACTCCTTCACTGATAAACCCCTCTGTTTCAGGTTCTGCAATCTTCTATAAATATTGATTTGGTAATCCTTCAGGTTAAATTTGGCTTTCATCTTAGCTACCATCCTATCCCAGTTTTTAATTTTCTGCTTACCATTTCTCCTGCGTTTGGCTTACAGTTCATCCCACCATAATGATGCATGAACTTTAGGTCTTGTCACTGCATGCTTCACCATCTTGTCTTTTTTGATATCTTCGTAATCGAAGTATTTGTCCATAGCACGTACCCAATCCAACAATTCTTCAACTTCCAAATTGCCTTCGTACATAGGTACCTATATTCTTGCTCTGGCTCCTATATTTGAAACAACTTTTATCAAGCGATCTTGTACAGCATCCTCTGCTACATTTTCTTCGCCCTCTGCTTCTTCTTCGCTCTTAGCTTCATTGAAATCACTAGTGTCTAGTTCTCTCATCTGTGATGTTTCCATGATGTCCAATCTCATTCGGAGTCACCTCATTTCTTCTTCCATTTCTACATTCACTCCACGCCTTCTGGGTGTCATGATTTCACTTTGTCACCGACAAATGGAAATCAAATTTCTTTGATACCACAAATGATACCAAATTTCCTCCTTTCTCCTCTTGTCTGCTGTCTGCAAACAAAATTAAAATTATCTCTGATACCACCTAATGTAGCCCCCCCTACCCCCCAGTAGGTCTGCGTAACCTCCCAGTCTTGGATCCTCCGATTCTCGAGTCGAAAGACTCTCTGGAACCTTAAAGGTTCCCTTCTGTATCTAAACACAAGCCCCCTCGAATTCTTGGTGCAGGTCTGACAGCAGCCAGTGACCTTCCCCCTTCTCTCTGTGTGAAAACTTAGAGTGTCGACGTTAGCTCCCTTTTGGATAAGCCCTCACTTGATATGACTTGGGGTTATGGCCACGTGATTGCGGCCGTGGTCATAAGTGGTTTGGATTTAAACCACTTTTGGGCCCGCAATGCTCCTACGACCTCCATGCATCCCCTTGGTGAAACCACGGTCCAAATTGTGGCCCGCCTTCGATACGTTAACCTCCTCGCAACTTTTATCCCTGCAATGACATGGGATCATCGATCTAATGATCTTGACGATAACATCCAAATCAATGTTCAGATATGTGCCCTTCTTATCTACCGACCAGATCAACTCAACTTGAATCAACGACTAAGGTCCTCTTCACAATTCCGGACTCTAGGAGTTTGAAATCTCAAACTCAGCTCTCTTCCATACTCCAACCTTCCGGAATTAGCAATCTATGGATGCCTGTCCCATAAATCAACGACCCTTCCTTCACCTGGGTGTTTGAACTTTCAAGCTAGATCAATGGTCCAATGGCCCCTTCTTGATCAATGGTCAAGATTTCCTCCAGGGCTTCGAACTTCTGAGATTTCAAATCTCAAACCTCTTTATTTCGATGCCTTTTTACCCGGAGTCTAAGATCTCTTGACACGTGTCCTCCTGATCCAATGATCAAGGATTACTTCAGGGATTTACTCGGAGTTAACAGATTTGCACCATGTCTTCCTGAATCCAATGGTCCGGATCTTATTCCGGGACTTTGGGTCTTCACACTCCGATGATTTCAATTATCAAACTGAAACCTCACTTCAAATTTTCTCCGGAGTACGAGATCTGTTGACAAGTGTCTCCTCCCAGATCAACGACTCACGACTCTTTGGGTTTTTGCACTCTGCATGTTTCAAGTTTCACCTTCCACCTTCCTTCAGATCTTCCGAGCTGCTGACACGTAACCTCCTGGCTTCAACGTTCTTGATATGCTCCGGTTCTTCGGCTCTCCACACTCCATGAGTTTCAAGTCTCAAACTTGACTCCTTGTGCGCCCATGATATCTGGCAGCTCACGCTTGATCAATCAGTTGAATGAGACTCCGCTTTGGCATTTCGACACTCCAGACTTTGGGAATCTCAAGTTTCAAGATGCTCTCCCTCCCGATCTTACCTCAACCAACGACTGTGATTCCTCTGGGCGATCTGACGCTTAGTCTTCACCTCTAGTGATCTGATGGCTTAGATCTATCTCACTGATTGGATGGTCGAGATTCTATTCCAAGTCTTCAGACTCTAGAAATCTCAAGTTTCAACCCCGATAGCTTCTCTCCTCGGTACACGAAGTACTAAGGTTCGAGCACTTCCTTCTGATCCAACGACTATCAATCTTCTTCCCTATGATCCAACGATCATGATCATTCTTCCTCCTAAGCTTATAATATCTCTCTGCCTTGGAATATTTATCTTCGTTAAAAGGTTCCAAACCTGTTTTCGCCCAACGAACCCGCCTCTGGGATCTCGTCAACACTCTTGAAAAGTTTTATCTCTTCTGAGCTTCTATCCTTAAAAGGATTTTGATCTCCCACACACACCTTGCATTCTCGAGATTTCGAATAACTCAGTTTGAAGGGTTTTGTTGAAAATAAAATGCTTCTTGCCCACCTGGCGTTCTTCTGCGCTGGTTCTTCGAAGCTTGTTGGCTTCTTGACACTGTGCACACCTTTCACCTGGTCTAAGTTTCTCTGATTTTCTCTAAACTGCTCCGAGTCAATCCAAGACTCAGTCGATGCACTCCTTGCATTCGAGATGCACACCTTGCATACAAGTATCAGAAGATAAATGATTGAAACTCAACCAACTTCCTCACGAACTCATATAGTTAATCTCTTGAACACTCATACATGAAACGAACTGTAATAAATCATACACACAGAATAATATTCATTCAATCACACATGAAATGAACACAGTCCAATAATTTTGGAATTTTTTTGTCTATTCTATTCATTCATGAAAAACAAAATACATAATGTTTATGCTACTCTACTCTGCTCTATTGATCTCTCTATTCTGTCTATCTGCTCCTCTCTGTTAAAAAATATCTAAGGACCGCTCCACAAGCTCTCTCGTCCTGTTATGAAATCTATCATTTCAAATTCAAAGCTATTACCTACTCTGTTCTATTACAATAACTACTAGTTATTGCTAGATAGAGTCGACACTCCATATCTGCATTTCTTACAGTCCTTCTAGACTTTACAAAAAAGTTACATTTTAAAATGTTGTATTAAAAAATATCTCAACAATCGATTAAATTCTGAGTTAAATGCTTGATTTGAAACTCTGTCATTGCTGAGATGTCATTCTTCTGCCTCCATGCGTGCGTTGTTGACTTTGAAGGCGATGCTCCTGCATCACCATTATAGGAGAAAACCCAGATAGAAGGTTAGTCTTCTTTTCTCTCTTTTCTCTAGTATGGAAACAATGTAAGTACAGAGGAGAAGGCACTCTCTACGGAGCTAACTGAGACCTGTGGCCTGTTAGGTTGCTATAGAACATTAACCCCCTCTTTTATGATCTCTAATTTCCCACTCTCCATTTCTCTTCTATGCTATGGAACAAAATACAATAACATAGAATGGAACCCCTTCTCCCCCTAGTGACCCCAGTATTTAACATAGCCTGAGAGCCATGTAGGGGCAGGTTTTTTTCTTCCTCAACCCTCAATTCTAGTAGGGTTTTGAAGCATCTCAAATATTATTGAAATTCCTGATGTGGCTAGGCCATATGCATAAGTAATGGGGGCCGACTTGGCATAATCTCATACCTTGGTGGTCAACATGGTAGGTTAACTTGCGAGATGAATAATTTTTGCATACGAACTTCGATTGATGCATTGTATGCATCATTGGAAAGGTGTTACAATGTAGACTATTGTCAACAGGGTGTGTAAGTTTTTAACACTAGAACCCAAAAAACATTGTTTAATGCCTCAAAATGGATCTGAAAGGTTCCATACCCCAATTTTCCAAACTGGGACCTGCCACTAAAATGACCCTACAAGTTGATTCCTCCAATGTTTTCCACTCTGAAAGCATCGATATAAATGAAAAATAATATGATGATTCAATCCAGATCATACCTCACCATTTAGGGAGGCTTTTGTTCCCCAAAATATTTATTGAATGAGGCAAGGAAAATTTTCCTCTACCTTAGCCCTGGAGTACCACTTTGCTTTCCCTGGAAGTTTTCATTTCAATCCAATCTGCCAAAGGTCATGCTGCCCTATTATACACCATTTTGTCCCGCTTTGCTAAGTGTCGTAAGTGTCGCACTTCACTTTGCTTAGTGTTGAAAGTTTCATAAATTCCATGGACCATTCTACTAAGTGTCATTCCTTATTTTTCGTTCTTTTCCCAAGTGTCTCCACCTCAAAACCATGCAAGAATGATCCATTACATCCCCTTGAGCAACAAGAAGAGGAAATTGCTTGCAAAATTAAACTTTTTTCACTCAGTCCAGGCTTGTTTGACCATGGATGCCCCCTTTCCTATGTTGGGGGAGCATCCATATCCTATTCCAGTGTTAATGGAGCATCCTGGACTCCTCGTAGACCACTCTAGGGGAGAGTCCATGCATATTTGACCAAAATCCATGAATCTAGGGGCACTTTCAATGACTTTCTATATGGTTCTGGGTTTGTTTTCTTGTTTTCATCAAGATATGATTCGAGCCTTCTTCCATCCTACATTAGAGCAAGTATAACCATAAAGATACCTCAAATCCCAACCTAAACCACCTTATCCTCAAATACACTCCTAGTTTATCCTAGTGGTTATCCCTTTCTACATCTATATAACTGTCACACACCTACTATGACATAATAGGCTTTTCGTTCTTTTTCTTTGAGGGACAGAATCCCTGAGACTTCTATGGGGCCTAGCGCAGACCCTCCCTTCCCTTATCCTCCTCCAAATGACCACAACCTAGCCTTAGCGCAAGCACCTTTCACCACTCGTGAGTTGGGAATCAAGACTCTCGACTCCCTTTTTTCCAAACGCCGATACCCGAGATACGATATGGGTATGGCTCCTTCCTCACTAGCGCCTGCTACATGTAATTGTAGGCTAGGCTAAACGCTAGAACTACTCGCAAATCATGACTTCTCTAGTTGGAGTGTTGATCCCTCGTACTCCTCCTTTGAAAATCGCCGAGATGCAAGAGGTCAACGTTGTGTGGACTCTGCCAAGCGACGCGAACACGCCACTTGTCTCCTCCACTGTACTCTGTTTACGAGTTGTGTCACTGCTACCCATCACACTAGACGTCAGTTCTCGGTGTTTTGCGGCCTTAGCGATGAGGGTGCAACTTCTTCATCCTGCGAAACCCCAAGTCATGATAAGTCAACAATGGGCTAACTCTTTCCCAGGTGACAAGTGTCCACCATCGGTCACCAGCTTCCTAAGCTAAATACTAGCGCTATTCGCATCTCATGACTTCGCGAGTTGGAGTTTTGAGCCCTCGTGCTCCTTCTTTGTGAATTCCCAAGATACAATAAGTCAACAATGGGTTGACTCTTTCCCAGGCAACATGTGTCCATCACCTGTCACCAGTTCCCACCTTTCCCTGGGTGCTTGTTTTTACGCCACCTATCAACCACGCGGTCCCCACCTAACGAATGTGCCATGTGTTCGCATGGACCCTCGATGCTCGACACTTAGCAACTTCTATAGTCGAAAATAAACTCTCTCAAGTTCTGAACCCCTAATAGGCGATAACAACGAAAGTTATGATCCCACAGTTCTCCCGTGGCCTGGATCCAATGGTCAGGATCACGTCGTGATCTCGTGAATTGTGAGTTCATGCAAGTCGTGAGTCAGCGAAATGCTACTCTCCTTCCTATACAAAGGCTAAGATCTAAGGTCAATAGTGCTCTGTCAGATCCTTGGATCTACAGTCCTGAATCCCATCACTACTTGCGAAGGCTGAAAGGGTTGAGGTGTTAACGCCTATGCTCCTTCTCTAGATCCATCGATCTCGACAGATTTGGGGTATTCCTGAAAGGATTCCGACCATTCATCTACCAAATGATAGGGTATTCTCTCTTTCTATAATTGGGCTCGCTATCCCTTCTAAGCTTGAATCACGAAATTCAACCTCTCGGGGCTTCAAACTCCCACGACTCCGCGAACTTAAAGAGATAGCCTTTCTTGCATAAGGTTTCCAGACCCGGATCGCATGAACCTTCAGACGATTCTTGGTGAAGAAAACTCATGCCCTAGAATTAACCATTTATACAGAAACCAACGATGACATATAAGCATACGTATGCATCCGTTATTTCTAGTTTAAAACACCAGGCAATTATTCCACATAGAAATTATTATGGGCATATAAACATAAGCAAGTATTCATGATATTCAATTCGAAATACAAGGCATAAAACACTTATCAGTTTCATCGACATGATGCAACTGCTGAGAGGGGTGCTCGTTTCCACCCAACCATAGGCTCAGTGACTCCAAACGGATTTACCACTAGCCACCCCTGAGCTAGACCACGATGCTTTGAGGTTCAACCTCCTACTTCCAACTCAACGGAAGTCAAGGATGAAGGTTACTCTCCTTCTCCTGATACAGAAAAATAATCTAGGACGAAGGTTACTCTCCTTCTCCTGATACTCAGAACTCTCTGCGTTTCCAGGGTTTTCTCCAGTTCTCCTCTGCGATCCCCGTCATGCACGCTCTCCTTTTTCTTACCACATTTCCTCCCTTGCCAATTTTTCTGCAAGGTTGCATGTGGCATGAATTTATCCATCCATGGTCAGGTCTGAGGGCTATTATAGATGGGCGGTTCACCCCCATCCCCTCATTAACTCTTGAGGAGCCTCCCCACCTACCAATCTGACGAGAAATCCATTCCAGGATTAGAGAGTTTCTTTGGTTTTTGAGCAAGTATAAACCAGTATGGTACTGGCTTGGTGGAAGTTAACACAACCATTCCAGGTCTCTTCCACCACCTCTCATTATCCATCGCGGTCTCTTTTAGCACATCCCTCTCCCAACAATCATGCAACACACATTCATAACATAATTTACATTCATCAACCTTTTATGCAAAGGTCTGTCAAATCAAACATTCACATCTTTGAGTTTGCCATAGTTCTTGGCTAATATAGTTATTTTTATAGACTATGGGAAACATGGTGTTACAATTCCCTCCCCCTTAAAGGAACATCATCCTCGATGTTCTATCTATCAATATGATGTGTATGTACAGAAGTAAACAAAATCGGATATGCCTGTTTCATGGCATCTTCCATTTTCCACGTAGCCTCATCTAGGCCAAAATGTTTCCAGTGCAATGGTTCGGTTCTCGAGTGGGGTTTCCTTTCTGTCCAGTATGCATTGAGGTTCTAGTAGGAATTCTCCCTCCGGTTCCACCTGGATCATAGACCAGTCAATTATATGATTAGAATCATTTACATATTTCTTCAATAATGAAACATGGAAAACATTATGTGCTTTTACTGTGGGAGGAAGTGCTAGCCTATAGGCTACAAGTCCCACTCTATATATAACTTCAAAGGGTCCACAATACTGAGGTGCCAACTTGGCACAAGCTCCCATCCTCAGGGAACTCTTCCCGAGCCTAACTCTGAGATATACGTGGTCTCTTGTCTTGAATTATCTTGGAGTTCTCTTTCGGTCGACGTAATTTTTCTGTTTGTTCTGAGCGACCTTTAGATTTTGTTTTATCTAAGTCACTTGTTGTTCCATTTCTTTCAACATGTCGAGTCCAATAGTAAATCTATTCATAGGATTACTCCAACTGACTGGAGTGTTGCACAGTCTACCATAGAGGACTTCGAAAGGGCTCATCTTCAGGGATTCTTATTAGCCATTGTTGTAGGCGAATTCTACCAGTGGCAGGAAATCTTCCCACTTTTTGGGTTGATGCATTACATGCATCCTTAGCATGTCTTCCAATATTTGGTTCACTCTTTCCATCTGTCCATCGGTTTGAGGATGATAGGCTGTGCTAAACAGTAATTTGGTCTCCAAACCAACCATCAAGGATTTCCAAAAGTTGGAAGTAAACTTCGTGTCTCTGTCAGACACGATCTCTTTAGGCATACCATGTAGTCTGAATATCTCCTTCATGAATATGTTGGCGATGTATATTGCCTTACAAGTCGACTTGATGGGGATAAAATGAACGAACTTGCTCAATTTATCCACCACTACCATGATGGCGTCATTCTGTTTGGTTGAGGTTGGTAATCCGGTGATGAAATCCATGGAGATGGTTTCCCATTTTCATTCTGGGATTGGTAGAGGTTGTAATAATCCTGCTGGGTGTAGGTGTTCTGCGTTAACCTGTTGGCATTCTATGCATTTGGCTAAGTACTCAGCTATGTCTTTCTTCAATCTAGTCCAATAGAATTGTTTCCTGGTGGCTGTGATCATCTTCTGGTATCCTGGATGACCAGTGTATGGTCTTTTATGTAGTTCATCCATTATGAACCTCTTCAAGTCATCACAATCTAGAATATACAATCTATTTTTGTAAGTTAGCAGACCTCCATCTATCATCCAGTAGCCTTCATACTTTATCCATGTGGGTTCTTGCTCCAAGTACAAGGTCACGGTCTAGAAGAATGTGTCTGTTTCTTATGCATTCTTGACTCTTTCTTTGACATTCGTCTCGCATGTGCTCACCACTGTTAGGTGGATTTTTTTCATACTCCTACTAAGGGTGTCGACCACCTTATTTTCCTTTCCCTTGATATGTTTCATTTCAAAATCAATCTCACTAAGAAGGGCCATCCACCTAGCTTGTCTAGAATTGAGTTTTGGTTGGTCAAATAGATATCGCAATCCACAGTGGTCTATCATAAGTACAAATTTCCTTCCCAGGAGGTAATGCCTCCACATTTTTAAGGCGTGCACTATGGTGGCCAGTTCTAGATCATGGGCCACATAGTTGACTTCATTCTCATTCAATTTTTGGGATTCATATAAGACTACAATTCCTCCTTGCATAAGGACTCCTCCGAGCCCTTCCTTGCAAGCATCTGTGCACATGAGGAAGTCATTTTCAGGATAAACGATCTTCAACATGGGTGCATGGGTCAGTATATGTTTTAGGGATTGAAATCTTTCTTCACATTCTCGTGTCCACGTGAATTTAGCTCCCTTCTTCTAGAGGGCAGTGATTGGAAAACCAATCTTGGAGAATCCTTTTATAAATCTCTGATAGTATCCTGCTAAGCCCATAAAGGATTTGATATCTGAAACATCCTTTGGGGTAGGCCATTCCATGATAGACCTAATCTTGTCAGGGTCTACTGCTACTCCTTATTTAGATATGACATGGCCCAAGTAATGTATTTTCTTCTGGAAAAAGTCGCACTTGCTAAATTTGGCATAGAGTTGATGTTCTCTTAGCACTTGAAGCACAAGTTTAAGATGTTCCTCATGTTCCTCTTTATTATTGGAGTAAATTAATATATCTTCAATAAAAACCAGTACAAATTTGTCTAGGAATTTGCTGAGCACATTATTCATCAAGCACATAAAAGTGGCAGGGGCATTGGTTAATCCAAATGGTACTACCACAAACTCATAGT
>JZKD02S1996548.1:930798-972227 GCA_000966675.3 Picea glauca | reverse complement strand
GTGAACAGGAGAGGATCCCTTCCATAATAGGATCTATTGTATGGTGTTGCCCTACCTCAAGGGTTTCTATAATAAAGTTGTGGTTTTCTATATGGTTTTATATATCTTGTGTGGTGATTGTATTTAGATATCTTTGGATCTATTATGATATTTTGTATTCAGGTATTTGGTACTTAACAGTTATTCAATATTATATTCATTCACAATCAACGCATAATTCATATTTTTCAAATGCATACACACAATAGGAATTTTCATTCTTAACTTCAACTTTTGATAAGGGGGGTTAAGATAGAGGGTTAATCCTTTTAAGAGTACTCCAAATGGAGGTTCTGTGCAACTCGTTCATGAGCCCAAGTAGGCCAAGTGTTGTAACCATTCTCTGATACCAATTTGTCACACACCCACCACGGCATAATAGGTTTTTCATTCTTTTTCTTTGAGGGACAGAATCCCCAAGACTTATATGGGGCCTAGCACAGACCTTCCCTTCCCTTATCCTTCTCCAAACGACCACAACCTTGCCTTAGCGCAAGCTCCTTTCGCCACTCGTGAGTTGGGAATCAAGACTCTCAACTCCCTTTTTTCCAAACATCGATACCTGAGATACGATACGGGTATGGATCCTTCCTCACTAGCGCCTGCTACATGTAACGGTAGGCTAAGCTAAACGCTAGCACTACTTGCAACTCATGACTTCGCTATTTGGATTGTTGAGCCCTCATACTCCTTCTTTGCGAATACCCGAGACACGAGAGGTCAACGTTGCATGGACTCTGCCAAGTGACGTAAACACGCCACTTGTCTCCTCTGTTGTACTCTATTTACGATCTGTGTCACTGCCACCCATCGCATGAGACCTCGACTCTTGGTGTTTCACGACCTTAGCAATCAGGGTGCAACTTCTTCATCCTGCAAAATCTTGAGTCATGATAAGTCAACAATGGGATGACTCTTTCCTAGGTGACAAGTGTCCACCACCGGTCACTTGATTCCTAAGATAAATACTAGTGCTACTCGCATCTCGTGACTTCGCAAGTTGGAGTGTTGAGCCCTCGTGCTCCTCCTTTGCGAATTCCCAAGATATGATAAGTCAACAATGGGTTGAATCTTTCCTAGGTGACATGTGTCCATCACTTGTCACCCGCTCCCACCTTTCTCTGGGCACTTGTTGTTACGCCACCTGTCAACCACGTGGACCCCACCCAACAGATGTGCCACGTGTTAGCATGAACCCTCGTTTCTCGGCACTTCGTGACTTCTACAGTAAAAAAGAAACTCTCTCAAGTTCTGAACCCCTGATAGGCGATAACCATGAAATTTTTTATCCCACGGTTCTCCGATGGCTTGGATCCAATAGTCATGATCACATCGCGATCGCGTGAATCATGAGTTCATGCAGTCCTACCCTTGACCACTCCATGTCGCGATTCAGTGAAATGCTACTCTCCTACCTATACAAAGGCTAATATCGACGGTCAATAGGGATCCGTCAGATCCTTGGATCTACGGTCCTGAATCCCATCACTACTTGCAAAGGCTAAAAGGGTCAAGGTGTTAACGCCTATGCTCCTTCTCTCGATCCATCGGTCTCGACAGATCTGGGGTATTCCCGAAAGGATTCCGACCGTTCGTCTACCAAATGATAGGGTATTCTCTCTTTCTATAATTGGGCTCGCTATCCCTTCTGAACTTGAATCATGAAATTCAATCTCTCAGGGCTTCAAACTCCCACGACTCTGCGACCTTAGAGAGCTACCCTATCTTGCATAAGGTTTCTAGACCTGGATCACATGAACCTTTAGACGGTTCTCGGTGAAGTGAACTCATGCCCCAGACTTAACCATTTATACAGAAACCAACGATGACATATAAGCATATGCATGATATGCATGCATCCGTTATTTCCATTTTAAAACACTAGGCAATCATTCCACATAGAAATTATTATGGGCATATAAAAATAAGCATGTATTCATGATATTCAATTCGAAATACAAGGCATAAAACACTTATCAGATCCACCGGCATGATGCAACCACTGAGAGGGGTGCTCGTTTACACCCAACCGTAGGCTCAGTGACTCTAAACGGATTTACCACTAGCCACCCCCGATCTAGACCACGATGCTTTGAGGTTTAGCCTCCTACTTCCAGCTCAATGGAAGTCCAGGATGAATATTACTCTCCTAACCTGATACAGAAAAATAATCTAGGACTAAGGTTACTCTCCTTCTCCTGATACTCAGAACTCCCTGCATTTTCAGGGTTTTCTCCAATTCTCCTCTGCGATCCCCGTCGCATGCGATCTCCTTTTTCTTGCCACATTTCCTCCCTTGCCAATTTTTCTATAAGGTTGTGTGTGGTGCGAATTTTGTTGTCCATGGTCAGGTTTGAGGTTTTTTACGGATGGGCGGTTCACCACCATCCCCTCATTAACTCTTGAGGATCCTCCCCACCTACCAATCTAATGGGAAATCCATTCCAGGATCATAGAGCTGCTTTGGTTTTTGAGCAAGTATAAACCAGTATGGTACTGGCTCGGTGGAAGTTAACGCAACCCTTCCAGGTCCCTTCCACCACCTCTCATTAGCCATCGTGGTCTATTTTAGCACATCCCTCTCCCAGCAGTCATGAAACACATATTCATAACATAATTTACATGCATCGATCTTTTATGCAAAGGTCCATCAAATCAAACATTCACATCTTTGAGTTTGCCATAGTTCTTGGCCAATATAGTTATTTTTACAGACTAGGGGAAACAGAGTGATACAATAACCAAGTCATTTCAGAGAGAGAGGGGGATGGAAAAGAAGGAATACATCAAACCTATGATATTGTTAAAGAGAGCCAAACATTTCTGAAGAAGCTAAGTTGGATTCATGTTCAAGGGATGAAGAAAGAAGCTTGGATGATTGCAACATCAACAGGTTGTAAATTTCTTGATTTTTATTAATATAAGAACTTTTCTTATTTCTCTTAGATTGTCTTATTCACTTCTTATTTATCTAATTACTTTGTATAAGTATGAGTAGGTAGGGTTTCTATTACCTAATCATAGATAGTAGGAGAATTTTTCTTTTTTCTTGCAGGATTGACTTCGCGAGGGAGCTGCTTGGATTGGAGCTCAACCATTGGAGCGACGAGGACAAATTCTAGAAATCAGGTGCATATACCTTCTATCCTTATCTCTCAACCCTCCCACAAGAAAATAAAATAGTTAGTTAGGAGGATGTTAATGTCCATTTCCTAGAGGTTGTCTCACTTGTAGGAAACCCAAGTGAGGGGAACTCAAGCTGTCCGTAGGGGGAGAAATCTCACCACAGTAAATCAGTGACCATACTAGGAAGAACCATATGGTTCTTATTATGTTTCTAGACCTCTTAATATTTTGAATTTGTATACATTTTTCTTCTTTTTCTTTGGAACCCTTCTCCTGATTAAATCCCTGAATTTTTCATAGATTTTTTTCCAGATTTGAGCCTTTAGGACCTCTCCATAACGTCCATTACCCCTTGCACGCCCCCTGTATAACTACCACAGATCATCCTAGACACTTTTTTATAGGCCATTAGGGAGATTCCATCACCCCTTGGAAACCCTATGTGCCATTCTAGGGGAGCGTCCTCCTGTAGTAGACTAGTTTCTGATCCCTGTTTTCTACTTTTTCTCATATTTTTCTCAGGTTTATTTGTGACTGTTGGAGGTTTTTTTTTGAGTCTCTGTGATCAGCTCCAGATGGTTGGATGAGCTTAATCATCTATTTTATTAATAGGTTTTGGTTTCTTTCTTTCTCATCCTCTTTTCAACTTGCTTGTGTGTTTAAACTTGCCTAATATTTTAGCTCAGAGGCTCCTAGTTTGTCTCTGATTGTGCTTTCTTGAGAACTTGACATTATCACTCATTTTCATTTCTTTTTTTTGAGTTTTCATTGGTTTATTGGTTGTGATCCCTTTCACATTCATCAAAACATCTCTCTTTTCTAGATGATTGGGACTCTGTCGTTTACCACAACCCTGTTTCTTGATGCTCAAGTTTTGAGTATTTTCATGAGTGTTTGTCTACTTTCTCCTTTGTATTTTTTAGTCCTTGATTGAATAGGTTATCTCACACTTGTTTTATTTTAGTTCTCATATTTTTGAGTGCACTTTGTTATATTTATTTTTTTCTTCGTATTTCTTTTTGTCGAACATAGATCTCTTTCATTTCTCCTGAAAGCTAAGAAGCGAAAAAATATGCATATCTCCCTACATACATTATCAAACAATGAGTTTTTTGCATTCGTTAGGAATTTGTTTTGACATATGTTTGGAAAAAGAGATAGTTTTGTATCTGCATTTCGCTTTTCAGAAACATTTCTTGGCAGTTTGGCATCATCTTGATTGCTGAAATTGAAAGTTGCATAGTTTTGAGTTCTTGCTTGTGTTAAGAAGAATAGAAATCTTCTCCTTCCCATACATAGAATTCATTGAAAAGAATGAACTACATCTCATTCTTTTGCATTCTATTGGAGTCGAGTCTCTCTCACATCATCAGTTTCATCTCCGTGAACCCTTCGAGTAAAAATCCTATAAAATCAATCACGCGCTAATAAAATCAACTAGAACATTTTTGGTTTTAGCACACCAACAATAGTGTTGGGCCCTTCGTTTTTGGGATAAGGAATCACACAAGTTTTGACTGAGCACAAGTTGTGAAATCTCCAGAAGAAGATGGAAATCAGATCAATAAAAAGGAACATAAATCATTCGTGAAAGACAGTGCAATGCCAGCTAAGCAACAAACGGTTGCAACAGAACAAGAAAGCGTGCAAGCTGAGAAGGAAGACACAACCCAACTTATATATAGTGATGAAGATAATTGTAAAAGGGTTGGTTGATTAGTCTTTGTTGTTGTTGTTACCCAGTCGGATTAGTTGTTGATGATTGTTGTAATTCGAGTGAATTCTAGTCGTGAGTCTGTAATGAATTTGATCTATCAGTTGAGAATTGGAGCTCTACGACATGAGTCCCAAGTTAAGAGTCTATATAGCACACTACTGTGTAATTTTGAGTCTGTAATCAGAGAAAGATTCTGAAGACAATATGAAGAAGGACCAAAATTTTCAAATATGATGTGTCTCTGTGTGTTTACTTGTTCATTACAGTATTTCCTTATGGCTTATGAGTTCTATTTGATGGTTCTACATTTAAATGCTTGCTCACAACATAAGTAGGTTTGATTCTTGCACATGTATGTTTCATATATGTTCATGTCTCTTACACAAGATCAGGAATGAGTCCTGAAGGCTCTATGGATCTTCTTAAGTATTTTCCCTACCCTTCACTATCTATCTTTCTCAGCAGCGCTTCGGGTGAAACTTCTTCTCTCTAGAGGAGATGAAAATGCCAGCACTCTAGACTACACTGTACCTTTTGTTGGTAACCTGAGAAGGACCCTGGTCTGATCAAACTTGCACCAACAAAATGGTTTCTTTTTCGAGACATGTGGTAAAAGGGAATGTATAGGGAGAATGATTTCGTGGATCCATAGACCTGGTATTGATCAATGGTGGGAAATAAAATGTAACGCCTTCATATGGAAAGAAGCGGATCTAAGGAGAAAATCGGTGGAAGACACTCACGAAGCAATCTTTTACTTAGAAAGATCGAACGACCAGTACGAGATTTCTGAGTTAAATTCCCGAAATAAATTTTCCATTGGATAAAGAGGCTCCAAGAAGCTCCAGAGTTCTAGGGACGAGCCAAGAGGATCTGCGCATGGGACACCGAAAATCTAGCAACACTTCAGAGGTTGGATTGTCCAGTAATGTGAGCAGATGATTTATGGGTCAACACCACATTAGAAGGATATATCATTGAATTTGCAGCTGAGAACCACCAATCTTTCTCGTGAGCAAAGGTGGTTTTCAAGAAAGTCGCAAGGGAAAGACTATTGAGAGAAGTCCCCCTGTGGATTAAGGTTTTCTTGATGGAGGAGGGGATGTTGGCTATGTCCTCGAATGAGATGGAAGCATAAACACCCTCGCTTTAGGTAGGGCGAGGCAGGGTGAGAGTCATGGCATGAGAAAGGGGAAGGGTTCTTTGAAAAATGGGGGGGAAACAAAAAGAAACGGACTCAAGAGATGAGAGAGCCTTGAAGAGATCTACCATAGTTGAGAAGTGGTGGTGCGGCAAGATCAAGAAAACAACAAGATAGTCCGAGAATTTGACGAGAGAAGGCGGATCAGGAGAAGTAGAAGAAAGAAAGATGGAAGAGTTGCAGAATATGAGAAGATAGGAATGACTGGCCAGTCAAAAATTAAATGAGAGAGAAGCATAGAGAGAAAGAAGTCCCCAGGAGGTTGGACAAGAAGGCGAAGGTGAAGACGTAAGAGAGAAAGAAGTCGACATGAATCTTGTAGAAGAAAGAGAAGATTCAGCCCCGATAATAGGAGAGATAGAGAATCCGACTAAAGAGATCATCCCAGTGGAAGCAAATGAGACCCTCCAGATCAAAGAAAACTGCCCTGAAGCCAGTGGCACCAGCCCCGAATCACCCATACCCCAAGTGTCTTCTATAGAAGCAGTAAGTTTGATACTACATTCTCATGCTAGTTCTATTCTAGTACAATTAATTAGTCAGTCACAACCAGGAAGTGTGAGTATAGGGAGGATATTGGGATCCCCTGGTAGATTGCAAGTAGGACCATTAGGGTTCATATTGATAGGAAGAACAAGATCAACAATGGCTGGCCATACGGGAGGTTCGATTGCTCGATACCCAGAATTTTGGGGTAAGGGAGATGAAGATGTTGAGCAACACTGGTTCTTGTGTGAAGAAATCTGGAGATCCAAAGGGACTCCAGATGCAAATAAGTTGGTTGAGTTCAAGACTACCTTGAGAGGTCATGCTATCAAGTGGTACATGAAGAGTATTGAGCCAGGAGTGCCAGGAATGCAAGGTCAAGCATTCACACTTGGCCAGGTATGGAAAAGGTTCATAGCAGAGTTAAAATTACCTTAGTCAGAACAATAGGATTTGTCTGAGTTACACGTGATCCAACAACAAGGAGGTGAATTAGTGTGGGAATACAACCACAAGTCTAAATATGCCATAGGGAGGTTGGCACATCCAATCCACGAAGAAGATCAAAGGGAGTGGTACATTCAGGGGTTCCTGCCTCTGACTCAGATCCCACTAACGCAACAACGGATAACCACGTTAACAGATGCCTTGGAACAATCAATGAATATTGAATCTATGGCGGGATACCTTGTGATCCTGAGAATGAACAGACCCCCAACAGATGCGAATCTGGCGCAAATACAAGGGCAGATATCGACGCTTACAAAAAATATTCAAGAGCTATCGATACCCAGACTAGCATGACCACAGGTTTGGTGCACCAGCTATTATATGAAAGGTCATCTGGCAAATGAATGTCCATGAATAAGGGGAATGGGACCTCCTCAGAATCTGATGGTACCCCCACCAGGACCCACGTGAGGAGTTTTTCAAGTGTCGATGAACTTACCATTCCACAACCCCATATCGTATCATGCTTTCCCAGGAGGCCAAGAAACATCAACAACCGAGTATTGTGAAATCTGCTGAATCCATGGGCATGGGCCAAGAAAGTGCCCCATCATGCAGAAATATTCGACAACACCAAACATAGTGCACTATGAGTTTTGCGCATATACCACACATACTACCAATCAATGTAGAGCGTTGGATGCACTTGTAGATAGGTTAGACCGAACAACATTTAGGGTGAATGAAAATCCTCAGGGACTAGGAAGAGGTCGAGGAGGTGGAGCCAGAGGAGACTTTAGAGGAGGAAGAACTGGGGGAAGAGGGCCAAGTAGATGTTATAACTATGATGAGCAAGGTCACATGGCTAGAGACTGTCCTCATCCAAGGCGGCCATGGTGCTCTCATTGCAGAACCAATGGGCACGCAACTGAAGATTGCCCATAGTTAATTGCAAAATGGGAAGACTGGGTACGACAAAGAGGAACTAACCTCATCAGTTCAGAAATCAAGAGGGTTATTAAGGGAAAATTTACCAACCTTAATATCGTTACTCAAGGAGGAGCGAAGACAAGAGCTGATGCTGATACTCTACCTCAGATCCATAAAGCAACACCTAAAGAAGACATGTATGACCCCCTAAAACAAAAGCTATTCTTTAAATATGCCATAGAAATGTTTCAGAATATTCCTAGCCCTGAGATGCAAGAGAAACCTCCACAACCTATTGTTTATCCTAATATGGCGCAAGTTCTTGCTTCACCCCCTGCACCCAGAAACCCTGTAGCCATGCCGAGACAACCTGAGCAACCTCAAAACGTAGTTGACCTTTGGTTTCAATTATTATCTGAAATTATGGGGAATGATCAACTAATAGAAAAGTTGTGCAATGCGCTATACCTAGTTTTAGAGAACGAAGAACCCATAGAGGCAAGAATAAGGGCTAATATTCTTGAGAAGAGTACTCAAAGAGTGCAGTGAAGAAAAGTACGAACCAAAAAAGAATTCATACTAATAGCTTAGTTAGATGAATTTGAGATTAAGGACGTCATGTTGGACCTAGGGTCCGATGTGAGCATTCTGCCTAAGAAGGCCTGGGAAGCCTTAGGAAAACCTAGGCTAACATATTCCCTAATTTAGTTAAGAATGGAAAACCAATATTGTATCTTCCCCATAGGAAGACTGGAGAATGTGGAAATAGATGTTGCAGGAGTAAAGAAAGTCGCTGACTTTGAAGTCATTGAGATCATGGGAGATAAGGACCCTTACCCTGCACTACTTAGCATTGATTGGGCCTATAAAAATTATGCATTAATCGACTTGAAGAAAGACACCATGACCTTTGAGGCTTAGGGAATCAAGGTAGTTCAACCTTTGGATCCATATGTAGGACCCAAGTATATAGAACCAATAGACAATAATATGGAGGGAGAAGACTTGGACCAATTGTACACTGTAACAATAGGAACAAGAAATGATTACATAAATCCTACTGTTGATGGATCAGTAAGTTGGAGAAGCATACAGTCAGTAGATGAAGATTCAGAATTGGATTTTGACAGTTGGAAACAAGGTTCGCATGAAAGATTCTCAAGAAGATGCACAACTGTCAGAGCGACCATATGGATTGGGACCAAAGTTAGAGAACACCCAGTATATGATGGAACCTCAGATATAAACATTATTTTGCACAACATGGAAGAAAATGTAAGAGAAGATCAAAGAATCTCGGTACTAGATGTAGCTTTTCAGAACACCCCCACTAGATGGTGGGCTAATCATAAATCTGTACTCAGAACTTGGGACAAGGTGAATCAAGCTATTAAGTACAGGTTCTAGTATAAGGAGCAACTGGAATCAGAGATGCATACGGATCTCCAAGTTGCGCAACTGTTTAGTGGAGAATCGGATCCTAGAATACATATTGAACAGTGTGTGACACAGTGGCAAGCTGCGGGGATACCCTCTCACTTCTGGGTCTAGGTATTTCCCCACTCTCTAGGTCCAATCCCAAAATCTTGGGTCATACATGAGGAAACTAGAAGACAAACCAGCGACTAGAAAACACTGGCAGCTCAATTTTGCAAGGACTTCTCATTTACAAGTAAGTACCCTGATCTTGAAGTAGTCCTACAAAAGATTAAAGAATTTCTTTTTACAGATAATGGTAATTAAAAATCAAACTTAGTGTTATGTCCCAAACATAACCAACAACTTCAGACTAATCTCCACTTGCCCTCAACTGAGAAACCTATAGAATTCTATCAGATTAGCAGAGATTCATAAAGCTTAGATGACTTGGAAGAATTGAGAAACCTAGCCATCAAAGAGAGAGAGGGGAGCAGAGAAATTCAAAACACCATACCCAGCTAGACCGATAGTTCCTACAATCACCCATTAAAATTGCACAAAATCAACATAGGGACCGTAGAGCAACCCAAGATATCTATGGTGGGAGACTATTGGGATGAGCAAACCAGTAAGGAAATACATAGTTTACTGTGGGAATATGAGGATTTGTTCCCAAAGACTTTTTCAGAGTTAAAGGGAATCAAAGGAGTCATTGGAGAAATGAATATTGAATTAAAACTAGGATCCAAGCCTGTCATACATAGACCATACCGTCTTAACCCTAGAGTAAAAGAGAAGGTTAAGAAGGAGATAGACAAGATGTTGGAAGCATGTATCATTTTTGCAGTAGAAGAAGAAGAGTGGGTTAGCCCGATAGTTATTCAAAGAAAGAAAGACACAAAGGATATTAGAGTCTGTGTAGACTACAGAAGTCTCAACTCTGCTTATGTGCATGACCCTTTCCCAACACCCTTTACAGATGAGGTGATAGAACAGGTTGAGGGAAAGGAAGCATACTCATTCACAGAAGGATTTTCAGGATACCATCAAGTCAGGATCACTGAATAGGACAAAAGGAAGACCAATTTCATAATAGAATGGGGATCTTTTGCATACAACGTGATGCCATTTGGCTTAAAGAACACCCCTGTAGTTTTTTCCAAGATTGTAATAGCAACTTTTAGAGAGTTCATTCACATATTTATAGAAGTCTATATGGATGATTGGACAATACAAATCCTGCTCAAGGAACATGTAGCACTGCTAAGGCTAATGTTTGACAGATGTAGAGAATTGCAGATCTCGTTGAACCTCAAAAAATGTATCTTTTGTGTACCACATGGGAATTTGTTGGGCCACGTAGTCTATCGAGAAGGAGTATTGGTAGACCCATCCAAAGTTGCAGTCATTGTGAATATGCCAACACCTATGAGTGCTAAATAGTTGTGCTCCATGCTGGGACACACAGGTTACTATCACAGGTTTATTCGAAGATATGCCAACATTACTGCACCTCTGGAAAACCTACTGAAAAAGGCTGAAATGTTCCAATGGACACCAGAATGTGATAAAGCATTTGAGATACTTAAGGAGAATCTCAACACAACACCGATTCTAATATTCCCAAACTAGGAGAATGAATTTCACATCCATCTAGATGCTTCAGGAATTGCCTTGGGAGCTATCTTAACGCAACTTGGATATGGAGCTATGGATCATCCTATCTATTTTGCGAGTTGAAATTTGTCACAAGAAGAATGAAACTACACAACGACAAAAAAGGAGGGCTTAGCAATGATTTACACTTTACAAAAATTTAGACATTATTTGCTAGGTTCTCATTTCAAGTTCTTTATGATCACTCTGCATTAAAGTATCTAGTTAAAAAACGGGTGTTAGAAGGAAGAATTTGTAGATGGTTGTTGTTATTTCAAGAATTTTCCTTTGAATTTATCATCAAGCTGGGAAGATGCAACGTAGGACCTGATCACCTGTCCAGGTTAGAGTCAAGAGAAAGTGGCGGAGTAGTAGATGATCAAATCCCAGATGCAGACTTGTTCAAGATTGAGGCCATACCAGAGTACCTGGAGGACATAACCGTCTTCCTAAGTATAGGGGCCTATCAGAAAACATATTCTGCAACCCAGAAATGCCACATGGTTGTTACAGCAGCAGATTACTAGCTGATTGCCATACAATGGTATAAACTAGGTCTAGACAACATCCTCAAACGATGTGTCCTGGATCATGAAAGGAAGAATATACTTTGAGAATGCCATAGTGGAGTTGCAGGAGGCCACATAGGAGGAAAGGCCACACCACAAAAATTTCTCCAGGTAGGACTTTGGTGGGAAACACTATTGAAGGATGAAAAAGTATATGCTAGATCGTGTGATGTTTGTCAACGAGTGGGCAAGCCATCATGCCAGGACGAATTACCACTACAACCAGTTAGAGCTCTATAAGCATTCAAGAAATGGGTAGTTGCCTTCATTGGACCAATCAAACCCACAACCAAACATTCAAAGGCTGGGTACATCATCACCACAATAGACTACCTTACCTGTTGGGTAGAAACAACAACTGTTCAGAACTATTCGACCGATACTACTGCCAGGTTCATCTTTGAGAATATCATCACTCGGTTCGGATGTACCAGGAGCCTAACCAGTGATCAGGGAGCTCATTTAATTAGCAGCACTATAGAAACACTTATAGTAGAATTCATGATTCAACATCACAAGAGAAGTCCCCACCACCCACAGGCCAATGGAATAGTTGAAGCCTTCAACAAGATTCTAGAAACGGGGTTGACAAAGGTTTGTTGCACAAACTGGGAGGACTAGGATGACCGAGTTCCAATAGTACTATGGGCTTACAGGACAACCGAAAAGAAAATCCACAGGTACACACCATTCTAGTTAGTTCATGGGAAAGAGGCAGTGGTTCCTACAGAGTTCATTACCCCAAGTTTTTATATTGCACAAGTCACACGTATGTCAGAAGAGGAATCCATTGCGTAGAGACTTACAGAATTACAAGAACTCAAGGAGACTAGATTTCTAGCAGAATTCCATCATTCAGTTGAAAAAGAAAGACAAAAATATTGGCATGAAAGGCACATTAAGACCAAGGTATTCATGCAAGGAGACAAGCTACTAATCTACGATATTCGGTACCAGAAGCAGCCAGACTCACACAACTGGATGGTGTGTTGTGGCCAGGATGGGTGAAAGGCGCTCGCTTGAACCCCTAACTGTCTCAAAACTGAGAAAGAGGGACTATCACTCTAGTCCGAAGGATCTTTTACAATAGTTAGATTTGAGTTTTCTGAAATTTTGTAAATTTAGTTAATAAAGTCCATGTGCACAGTGTTGCTCCATGACACATAGTTCATTTTCTATTTAAGTGTTGTTTGATATAGAACTAACGACTCAGCAGTGCAGGATTTGAAGCATAAGAGAATCGATTAATGACAGTAATTAATATGATGGGGACAACCTTTGTGGTCGGAGGGACCATGAATTTGAATACGATTTGAGTCCATGTGCCACACGAACCCAGTCTAGTCACATCCTTTATTTCCATTTCGGTACCCTGTCTGAGGTCATTTAAGCCATAAAGTTGCATTATGCAAAGATGCCATTGAAGTTCGCATCAGGATACCCACTCGTCAAACAAAAAGGTCTGAAATTGGGCACGTCCCTTTCCCACTCACGCGAATAAGTAAATGCCAGAATCACCTAATAGGATTTACCCTGTTAAACTGTCTCGTCGGACAACTCATATCCAGTTGTGTCCATACAGTCATGATGAACAACAGTTACTACTAAACTGACTCATTAAGCCAAGTATAAGGCCCTGAGAACTCGCCCGAGAATTCATCGTTTGCAAAATAAGATAGCCATTTTTGAATTCATTAGAGTGAACCAGGTTGTACCATTGTGAAATCCGTAGTCGTAACCCTAGTCCTTAGCTGTTGCAGAAGTGTGAATGCTGAGAGCCACAATAAGACAAAGTGTTATGTGTAAATAAGTCATTCTAGACGAGCCCTATGACCCACGAGTCGATATCGTAGGTGATATCAAAGGGAAGGTGGAGCATGTCAAGATTCTCAATATTGACCTCACGGATTCAGTCTTGTTCCCTCAGATTCACACAGATGTTTTTTAGGAGATGGCTCCAGATGGAATAAGAGGTATTCAATTTGTGCCAAAGTAAGACTTCATCAATTTATTCAATTCGACCATCATGAACCTGAGAGACCTACTAGTCTTCGGTACCACTGGTGAGGTTGCACAATGCACAAACTTTCTGATAAGCATGGTGCATGACATAATTATATGGTTGGATAAGAAGTATCCAATCCATGTTGAAGACATAAAGAAACTTACTGGACTATCCTCCCAAGGGGAATATGTGTCGAGAGAATTCCAGGGTCCCGGTAAGCATGGAAAAAAGAAAGGAAAGCTCAGCATGTATGAGAAATTCAACACAAAGAGGGGAGGATGCACAACAGTAATCAAACCCATACTACCCGAGACAGTCTGAACTGGTTGTTACATCATAGCCAACAAGGTTATGATATCATACTACAAGGGAGAATGTACACTAGATTCATTATCCGTATCTGACTTTTGCGCCAATGGAGTTGTGTTCAATTGACACAGTTACTTGCTAGAGGAACTCCTAGTGGCATGCGAGGAAGCGCAAGAGAAGGGAGGAACCTTCACTTATGGATATGTGCTAATGAAATTCGCTATGTTCAAATGGAAGCCACATATGGGAAGACAGCCAAAGATACCAGACAAGGGGTGCATGGAGAATATGTTCGAGCCATGGCAGTCCAAGCCAGATTTGGAGAATACAACCTTCAACGCCGCAACATTTTCTAAATGGTACAATGGTATAATAGAAGAAACACAGAGGCTGCATATCCCACAGGAGCTCCTCAATTGTAATACGAGAAATATTTCCTTCAGCATGAATCGACACCATACATTTGTCTGGCCGAGACATGTTAGTAGGGAGGATTTCCACTCAAAGATGTTGTCATTCTATCTCGACGAGCAGTCCTTTGACAAGGAAGTCATGTCATGGCTAGGAGTCAAACACAGTTAGTGCAAGTTGGGAATGCATTATATCCTACCTGCGGAGATCCTGAAGAAGGCCAATAAAGAAGCAGGAGCCAGACCAAGCTCAGTTCCAGAGCCACATAAGCTAGATGCTCCAGCACAATTAGACTCTGAGGAGGAAGAAGAGATGCAACAGTTGGAGTGAAAGAAAATAACGACCCTCCATTTGCTTCTAGCCGATGCCATGTTGTTAGGTGTGGATGTTAACCAGATCTTGGGAACTGTGTTCAGTACCGAACCATTGGTGAAGAGGCCCTGAACCAGGGTCTCATTGAACAAACCCCTCAACCCACAAACCCTTGCATCAACCGCTCCATGCACCCGCTCAACATTCAAAGCCAGCACTATCATTGACATTCAGGATGACCCGGAGCCTGAAACATTTCCATTCACATTCATCACTGAGCACCCTCCATCACCACCACCCCAATCACCAAACCACGTCACCACTAGTCCACCCCAGACCACAACCCTAGAGACGATGCAACTCGATCAGCTAGAGATAGTGGAGCGAGAACTCCCAGAAATAACCCAAGAGTCACCCAAGCCAATATCAAAAGTTTCTGGTCCAGACCCCAAAGAACTAGAGCAGAGCATGAAGCCGAATGATCTAAATCCAGACATCTAGGAACAACAACCTAAGCCTTCGGTGCAAGGAAAATACGCCCAAACTGTAGAGGAGCCAGAAACCCAAAGCAACCAACAAATCACCTCACTGGACAAGGGTGAGGGTTCCCAAGAAAGCACAACGCATGAGGCAGACACAACAAAAGAGACAGAGATACCAGATGGTCACAAAGAACCATAATAAAAAACTGGGCAAAGCACGACATCCATGTGTGAACAAATGGAGCGGGTTCTCTAGGATCCTTAGCAATGCACATAACTGATGCAACTTTGCATCACCATAATAAAGGTTCTGACTCTTTTTCCCGCAATGCTAAGGCTGAGGATTGCACCAGGGCCACCAACAGAGGAGGAGGTAGAGACCCACTCAGAGCATTCAACGGCTAGTGGACTTCCACTATAGACGCGAGCACCTAGAAACATAGCTCTTTCAGTCGTTGATCTAGTATAATGGCCAGTGACGCACTTATTTGGACTGATCAGAGCATCAACTGGTCAATTATAGCAAAGGCTCCAGGAGGCCGAGAGATTCGTCGAGGTTGCAAGAAAGGAAGAGTTTGTCGCAAAAACATGCAGGATGCAGGAAGCGCATGACAAAATCCAAGTTCAGCACAAACTGGAAAGAGTGTAGGAAAGACTTGCAGAAGCCTAGCTAGAGATTCAGAAGGTTGTGCCTGAACTACCCGAAGCTAGTGATGTAGGCGAGTTGGAGTACTAGATTGAGCTACTACAAGGAGCATGGACACAACTCGCCACTCACGTTGAGCAGTTGGAAGAACAACTATGATAGACTTAGCAAGAAGCATAACAAAAGCCTCAGCAGCTGCAAGAGCAGATGCATAAGATAATATTGCAAGCTAACAATGCCCAAGCAACAATGCACAAGCACACATCAAAATGCACAAAAATCTTCAGGGAAGTCAGCGACTGGATGGGCATCATTGCTCGACAAAAGCAAGTCTTGGAGGAGGTGTGAACAAAGATCCAGGTGTCGAATGAAGAAGTTGCGGCCACAATGGACCCTATGGAGCAACAATAGAAGTTCAACCAAATCCAACAGGAAGACAATGAATTGAACGCAATCTTTGAGGCACAGTCCGTAGAAAAGAAAGAGTTGCACGAATTTCGACCTGTAATTCAGACAGCTTACCTAAAAATGCATCAAGTTGATGCAACAACAGATTCTGAGTGGAACTTGTTGGTCATGGCCAAGCCAAAGGAGTATAGAAAAGAGGTGACCCAACAGTTTATTGTCGAGGCATCACTCCTCACCAAGAAGTGGCAAGACAAAGTTGGAAAATTTCAAGGAGTGAAACGACGAGCCTTAGAGTTGGTACTAGAGTTGGGCCCTTCATTTGAAGAGGTAAAAGAAGAGAAATCACAAACACAAGAGCCCAAGGAAGAAGAAAAAAAGGACAAGGGAAAACAACAGATGCTCCTGGAAGATGTGAAAGAACCAAGCACTTGACTCGAGGGCGAGTCAAGGATTGTGGTCAGAGCCTGTTGGGCCCTTCATTTTTGGGATAAGGAATCACGCAAGTTTTGACTGAGCACGAGTTGCCCAAGCTCCAGAAGAAGCTGGAAAGTAGAGCAAGAAAGAGAAACAAAAATCAATCGTGAAAGAAAGTGCAATGCTAGCTAAGTAATGAACGGTTGCAACAGAAAAAGAAAGCGTGCAAGCTGAGAAGCAAGACACAACCCAACTTATATATAGTGATGAACATAATTGTAAAAGGGTCGGTTGATTAGTCATTTTTGTTTTTGTTACCCAGTCGGATTAGTTGTTGATGATTGTTGTAAGTCGAGTGAAGTCAAGTCTTGATTCTGTAATGAGTTTGATCTATCAGTTGAGAATTGGAGCTCTGTGACATGATTCCAGAGTCAAGAGTCTATCCAGCGCACTAATATGTAATTATGAGTCTGTAATCAAAGAAAGATTCTGAAGATAATATGAAGAAGGACCTAAATTTTCAAATATGATGTGTCTCTGTGTGTTTACTTATGCATTACAGTATTTCCTTATGGCTTATGAGTTCTATTTGATGGTTCTATGCTTAAATTCTTGCTTGCAACATAAATAGGTTCGATTCTTGCACATGTATGTTTCAGATATGTTCATGTCTCTTGTGCAAGATTAGGAATGAGTCCTGAAGGCTCTATGGATCCTCTTAAGTATTTTCCCTACCCTTCCCTATCTATCTGTCTCACCAGCACTTCGAGTGAGACTTCTTCTCTTCAGAGGAGATGAAAATGCTAGCGCTCTAGACTACACGGTACCTTTTGTTGGTAACCTGAGAAGGACCTTGGTCTAATCAAACTTGCGCCAACAAATAGCATAGAATTAGGTTCTTTGGACTAGGTAAAGTGAGTAAATCGTCCAAGACTACTAAACATAGTGTATAACACTAGCGAGTGTACAAATCCAAATTTTATATAGGCACATCCGAGAACCCCCTCTCACACAAGGGATAAACATGAGGTCATGTGCAGAAGAGTAGAGGATATTACCCCTCCAAAGCTTGACCAATCGTAGTGGACAAAGCATATATTGGGGGTTTTTCTTGAGAAACCATTGGTTTCATTTGGTCTCGGTGCTTCGTGAATCCTGAATCCGTCCAGGGTCCTTAGGAGTCTTATCGATCCAATTGTCTTCAGTTCTCTTGAAGAGCTTCAGAATTTGATATCTTGCCCATACATTTGGTCCCTACTGTCGACTGTACCCGCCCAGAGGCTTACTGTGAGTTGGTAACCTTAGTTTCCTTTCCTAGGTATATACAGAGGTGATTGTGAGGGGATTCCCACGGTACCTGGGGAAAATGTCATATCACACTCTCAGTACCCTTGGAGGGTTATCCTGCAAAAGCGAGGGTTTCTTGCATCGAGAAGGGATGTTACATGGAGCTTGGGGTAACTGCTTCTCATTTATTCATTGGAAGATTGACATCCCATATTCGGAAGATCCTTGAGATTACTATTTCTTGATTGATTTCTTTTAGTTTTATTAGGAGTGTGCATATTTGAATTTTGTAGTCGGCCTTAGGATCATATTTTTCATAGTATACAAGGTATGGAACCTGACACTCAAGAACCACAACCCAATGTTTCCTATGAAGGAATAATCGAAGATCAAACTTCTAAGATCAGGATCATAGCTCCTGGAAGTGGCCATCACATAGAAGTATCGGTCACAACCTTTTTAGAAATCATTGCATCTTATATGAATCCTCTTTTTACTGATCCACTTGGTCCACCACTCACTGATCCACCATCGAAGAGATTTGTTGATGCCTATTCTTCTTACTATTTACCACTAGGTTCCACCACTACACAATATTTTTGTGTGAACCCATCATCTTTTGGTTTTCCTGAAGGACTTGGGAATTTATATTTTTCCACAAATCCTGTAGTTGGTACTGTCGGTGCTTATTCTTTACCAGAAACATCGGTGACCCATGTAACTCTGACTCCACCACTTGCGTGTACACCTTCCATTGCACACGGGTTAGGTAATATCCCTTCTTCACTATTTCCACACATGCACACACCAAGCGCCTTACTCAGTCGTTCCATCATCTAGATGGATAACATTCAAGTCATTTACACAACCGTGGTTCGATAAGATACTCAAAATCCATCTCAACCATCGCACATTAGTACACCCTACATTGGAGGTAAATCTTCAATGGGAGGCCAACCTTTAGCTGGGGGGAAACCTTCAATTGTAGGGAAACATTATACTAGTTGGGGGAAAACTACATGGTGGAAACATCAAATAGCCTGGTGGAAAACCACTCCTGCTAGTCCTTCTATCCTTACCACCACTGACCTCTATCCTGAAAATCCATTTCTAGGAATTGCTAATCCTTTATGGGGTCAACGTAATTCGGGGGGTATTCTTCCACAAGGAACTTTTCCCTTTCAATTCATAAACCCCATGATTCTGATGCAATAGTCCCTTCAACCACAATACATGGAGGGACCATCGGGTCAATCAAAGTATATAGGAGGTCCAACTATTCAATCACAATATATTGGTGGATATCTAGGACAACCACCTTACGTAGGTGGACAATCAAGACAACCCCCTTTCATGGGTGGGCAGCCTGGGAAACCACCATATATGGGAGGAAAATATAGCTTTTCCATCTCACTGCAACCTAGATATGGTCCTACTAATGTTCCCATGCCTTATGATTACCACCAGTATTCACAGGCTAACCTAAAAATTCCATTATTGCCTACATTAGATCAACTAGATATGTCGCATTTGACTAACGATCCCATCCGACATGCTCCATTTTGGCCCGCCATCCCTACCAAATTGTCGTCCGATATCTCAAGATTCAATAGAAAACTTGGGGAAGATCCTAACAATCATGTTATGACTTTCCATTTATGGTGTTCTTACAAATCTTTGATGGATGATTCCATCTATCTTAGAATTTTTCAAATAACACTTACAGGTGTAGCAGTGAAATGGTATATTGAGCTGCTACGTAACTCCTTTGTCGAATTTAACTTTCTTGCCATGGTTTTTCTGATGCATGAGACCAGTACTAAGCTTTTGACCTCACTCCAACAATCCTCTTCCACCCACATATCTGATCATATTCATGAGTGGAGACAACATATATGGTTGATTAAAGCTCCCATTCCGGACCAACACCTTGCGGATTGGTTCAGAAAGTCACTCTTTCCTCCCGTCGCCCATGATGTTTCTATGGGAAATTTTATTACTGAGGAATAGGATATTAGTTGTGTGCAGTATTTGGACTTAGTATATTCCCAATCTAACACACTTCACGATCTGATTCCTAATGCTCCTTATACGTCAAACGATCCAACAAAACCTTCTTTGGAACCAAGTTCCGTTTCGAACACCAAAACTACTTCCACTCCTACTCAATATTCAAAGGGCAATGTGGTCCAATCCACTTCATCTCAAAAACCAGGAGGTAAGAAGAAAAATAAGGGTAAATCCAAGAAATCTTTGAGTGAGCAGGATAACCCAAACACTGTTGATATTCTGCCGAATAGGAATTCTAAGTTTCCTTGAATGATTTGTGAGGAATACCGTTACATAAAATATTGTCATCATCATGAGGTAGTTGATAAATTTCTAAAGGGTTTCTCCCAACCGGTTCAATAGAAAAATTTGGTTGCACAAAATATTTCCCCTCCGCAAGGGGGCAATGCAGGTCATCCCCATCATGGAGATGATTCCAAAAATTGATATGAGGTATACATGTTTAATATGGTTAATGTAACGACTAGAGAGAATACGTATGCCACTCCTCCAGGTGATCAGACTAAGAGAAAGTCTTTCGATCAGCCCACCACATCCACTCCTCCTGTTGGCATGTTTAATAGGAAGAATGTGCTTGTCATATGTGCTTGTCATTGATGGAAAGAACATCAAAAAACCAAACCTTGAGGGTTTTCTCTTTCCAGAGGTGAAACCGAGGTCCAAGAGATCAACTCGCATAAGGAGAAAACGTTGATACCTTTGAACACTTAGAAAACATTCTAAGTCAGAGAGATCAGAAAGCTCAGGAGGAAGAATGACAGTGGCCATTGGATCACCAGTCCCAAGTACCCTATGACCGTTATATCAGTGTCAAGTGACCAGAGGAAGCACATAGGAGAAGTACAGATCTGATCTGTTGGATTTGAGTGCCGAGGATCAAAAGTCGTTGGATCCATAAATAAATGCACGAAGGATAAGCCTTTGTATGAGCGTAGGAGAGCAGACTTGTCAAAGTCCCAAAGTCCTGAAGTAAGCAGGGACCATCCATCGTCAAGACTGACAGGTGGCACATGATCCTCAACTCCAGAGCAAATCACTTTGAGGAATTTTCAGTTTGAGACTTGAAAAACCCAAAGTCCGGAGAGCCAGAGTAAACGACAGTTGTGAGATTAGTTTGAAGTGGAAGGACAGGATAAGCTAGAAAAGAAGCATCGCATAAAGATCGAGTCGTCAGTCTGAGAACATGATCAACAAAAAATGTTTAGTTTGGGTCTAAAAGTTGCGAGGAGGTTATTGTTAGAGGATTCTCACTTCAAAAGAATTGGTGATTTGAAAATTTGAAATACCCGAAGTCCCGAAGTTAATGAGGATCCACGTCAACAAGGACACATGACACAATCAGACAATGACAAGTGTCAAGTTGATTTAGCATTTCAGGTTCGTACAAATCACAAAACTGAGTGACACATGGCAGCTACTAGTCTCATGAAATGTCATCTAGTGACGTAAGTAAGTGACGTCACTCTGGGATTTTTACTTCGGGAGTTTCACCACTAGTAAATGACAAAAGCTCCAAAGTCTCGAAGTGGACACTTGACGTCCGATCTGAAAGATCACTTTAGGAGCATTATCATCCGTTGATATAATCCAGTGGAAGGATAGCGTAAGTTGAAATCTCCAAACTCTGAAGATGTGAAAGGATCGTGACCATTGATCTGAAGGGGACAGGAGTTGGTGGATTGTCGACTCCAGGTGAAATGCTCCAGGAGCAAGGAGAGTTTGAGAATCGAAACTTCCGAAACCCAAAAGGAAAAATTGATCTCGTCTATTGGTTTGGAGGTCCACATGTCACCTGATTGTTGAGACTAAGGATCACATGTGGACAAAGGAAAGAAGGAAGAGCCATCGATTGAAGAGGACAAATGTCAGTAGATCTTCCATTCTAAAAGATATTCAGTCAGCAACAATAGGGTTTAAGATTTGAAACTCCCGGAGCCTGGATCACGAAGTAAATCTCAACCATTAATGAAGAAAGGTGAGATATGGTCCACAAACTTGAGAGGACAGATATGAACCATCCGTTCAAGAGCACCATCAAGATCATGAGATCAATGGTCGTGCTCCATTGCAAGGCCATAACATGCTTGGGTCTTAATTTTTTGTGAGCGGGCCGCAATCGAAACCACAGTTTTGAAGAAAGGACGCGTGGAGGCTCCTAGTGAATTGCGGGGAGAAAAGAGGGTTTCCCTCAAACCGCCAATGGACGCACCCACAATCACATGGTCACATGAATTCATCTCCCAAGGTCATATCAAGGGAAGAGCTAGCACGTCGCTAAGCTCCACTTCATAGTTTGGGAGATCGGGAGTTGGGAGAGTTAGGGTGACTCATGACAGAAGACCCAAAATGTGAAGTCCCGAAGTGATTGGCACTAGGTCACAACTAGAAGTCATGAGAAGGAAGGGGCTTAGGATCCAAACGAGCCAAAAATGACTAATTGTAACTGCTAGAGAAGGCAAAGAATTGCAACTGATAGAGAAACAAAAGATTCTTAGGATAACTGCCAGAGAAGCCAAAGAACCTTGGATAAAGGCCAGAGAAGATGAAGAGTTCGTATGATGATCAGGCAGATGACTCGACGTGTGAAGGAAATGTAGAATAGAGAATAATTAGTGTTACTTGGAGAGTGATGCTAGTGGGTAGGCTGAGACGAAGAGAAGTACCTGAAGTGGAGATCAGAGATGGAGTGTGTAGCATTGTTATAGAAATATTTGCCTCACCATTTCTATCTTGCACAGAGGGCATTTTTCCATTTCCCTATGCAGACTGATCATCCCTTTTTTATGAATCTAGAGCTAAAAATATATATTTTTCCACATATACACTCCCTAACTTCTTTGCAAGATGCGTATATGCTTTCTACTCCACTACAACTCACGTATATCGGGATTTGTGATAGAAAATACAAAATGAAGTCGAGTTTCCATGTCACGACAGGAGATCTCTGATCCTTGGCCTTCCATATACTGGAAAAATTCCAACTCAGCCCTTCAGTTGCACTCTAAAGGCTATAAGAGCACAATTCTGATCTATGGAAAAGAGGAGAAAGCATTCAACTTTGAGAGCGAAGTTACTCTGGAGAAATTACTTCATATTGAGTCTGCATCCCTTTGTCCCTCAAGTCTGAACACAATTTTCATCCCCCAAGCTCTTCCCTTATTGTTGAGAGGACCTGATTGCCTCTTTCCTATGAGCTTACCTTTGGTGGAGGATTGAAGTGGTGGAGACCCAGCTGGAAGGAACTTGGTTTCTTGGTTTCAAACTTTGCCAATACGAAAGTCTGTAATGTTGTCGCTTCTGTTGATCAATTATTAATAGAAATACTCCTTTCCCATCTTATTGGTATCTTTTAAATATATGATTATTATCCATGGGCGTGTTTGTAATGTTTATTAATGGATTATGCTATCTAATGTGCTAACCCATTTTTATTATCACTATATGCTTGTGTTGCTTGTTTGTTGAGAACTTCTTGCAAGTATAAATCTTTGGGTCAAAGTGCTCAATGGTGGAACATCATCAAACGTTGGATCGAGGTAGGCCTCTTTCTTATATTACACATTGGTATATAGCATATGTTGGAATTGAGTTGATTTCTGCAGTCATACCTGTCTGTTGTGGTTTACCCTTGGCCATAGAGAGTTTTTCCCTTGTAATAGAATTGGCGACTCCACTGGGGAGAGATCTTCCTTCTAAGGGGTTGAAGTACTTTTTCTTCTTACATTGCTCTTTTTCCTTTGTGTTTCTTGTTGTATCACTGCTGGACAGATTCTTCTCACTCTGGGTCTGAGTTTTCAGCTTTTTATCCTTGTCTGGCCTTGTTTTAAAGCATATACGCCCTTTTTTCCTTGACAGTCGTGTATACACACTTTCTGTCTCACTGCAAGAAGCGTATATACACTCTGTTCTCCTGAACAGTTGTGTATACTTCTTCCCCTTGCTTGTTTGCTTGGTTTAGTGACTGTTGTGTAGGTTTTGAGGATTACTGAGCCTTCTTGGGTCTCTGTAGTGCCTGTTGAGATTATCTAGGATGATAGGAAGCCTGTTAGGAGTTGAATTTTTGGGCGTAGTATTTCTCTTTGTTTTCGATTTTTAATTTGTCCTTGGTTTCTGGGTTGTTTGCTTGGTTGCTTGGTATTCTGCTTGGGTTACTGTTTTTATACACAGTGGAATTTATATATCAGTTTGCTTATCCGTCCATGCATTTTCTTTTTTAGAATATTGAAAAAAAAAAAAATAGGCATTTTGCATTGATTGGCATTTTTGTATTTGAATCTTTATCACTAGCTTAGCACATTTAGCGAAGGATTGCATCTTACTTCTGAATTGCAGAGTTCAAATTGAAAATTGCATTATTTTATTAAGCATATTATTCACTGAAAAGTTAAAGTTAGGATTTGCATTATATCTATATTTATTTTCTTACAGAGTCATAACATCATGAGTTTCACTTCCATACCTTTTTGAGTAACCACGACCAATAAAATTTACGCTTTAAACTAAAATTGATTAGTAACGACTTCATTTTTTAGGGTGCACAAACTAGACTAGGATTTAGTGCCTTGGAATATGATTTTGTGAGTAAACTTCTCCAAGGCAATTAAATCAACATATGTGTCTGAGAAAGGGAGTTGAGAAGTCCATTATATAATTGGTAATATTAGCAGGCTCCGCCCACACCGGAGTTAATCACGAGGTCACATGAAGTAAGTTGAAGGGATAACCCCTGGATACTCACCTAGCGTCAGAGATATTTCTGTGGATTTATTTGTATTTGGGGATCTTGCTAGTGCCCATACCTCTATGAGAGGCGGTACTTTCAAGGTTTCGAGCTTTGCTACCTTGCCCATATAGTGATCCAGACTTATGACAACTCACTTGTGCATCGTTTATATAGTGGTTTATTAGTTTCTTGACTTAGGTATCTCATAGGTTACTTGCAGGGGTTATTCTTCTTGTACCCTGAGTCAGATAGGGGTCGGACAAAACACAGCCTTTATGGAGGATTACCTCTCCAGGGGGATCTGACCGACTAGTTGTTAAGCCTACGAGGGCCCTTATAAGTGATTTTGTTACCTCCAAACTTTAGTGGGGAGTCTCAAGTCCCTCTTGGATGAGACATACCTTCTCTAGTGAGGGAGGCCACTTAGCCACTTTAGCCCATTTGCATGCATATTGTCCATTTGACATTTTGTTATGCTCTTTGACTACTAGTTGGCCTTAGGATATATTTTTATTTGTTGGAGAGTCATAAGTCATCGTGGAGTCAGACCAGCTTCCTCGCAGGTCCCGTTGGTTGTTACAGTTACCACTAGTTTTCGAGTTATTGCCTTCTAAAAAGCATAGAGTTATCAATAGTGGTACACACACATCCACTTTTCAGACTTGTGGTCCCACAAGGATGAGTACCGAGTCTAGTCTTCAGAACACTGGGAGTTCTTCGACTCTCAATCCCTTTATAGTTAATGTCACCCCTTCAACACTTGCAGCCGCTACTGTTGCAATGCTGGAGGATTATACCGGTACAATGGCTCGGCCTATAGTTAATGCTCATCTCTTGCCACAAACCCTTTTCGAGGTTTTGGCAACTCGCCGAGTTACAATGTTTAGACCATCCCCATGGCTTCTAGTCCATTTTCTTATGGTATTCCTAACTTCACCTCATAGTTTTTAACTACCATCCCAACTGCTGGCCATAAAGCTAGCCTTGGACTTGGGGGCACTACACCTCTTTACACTCCCTTCCCATTTGGTGTTTCTCATATTCCCCAAGCAAATCCTAATGTAGGAAGTGTCCCTGTTCTTAACCCCGGGTCTAATCCTTCTACAGCTAGATGGAACAACCCAGCTGGTGGAAAAGTTCCCCCCTTTATCCCTATCCCCTCGGCGTCGATTTCAACCAATACTTTTGGCATGATGAATCCACTTCAATCCTTCGGGTTCCCACCTGGAGGAGGTCAGTCTTACACTTTGGGCACCCCCCAACCTGGATCTCATCCAGGAGGGGGCAGTTTCAACAACCCTCAGCCTGGATCTAATCCAACTGGGGGAAATTTTAATAATCCTTATCAGAACATTCCTACTGGAATGATGCCCAATCCATCTTTTATGAATCAGCCCGGAGGAGGGTCTTATAATTTCGGACAAGGTTTTGGTCCCCACCAGAATCCTGGATTGAATGCAACTCCTAACGTACAATATTTCATGAGAGGATGGGGTCAGGTGTCACAACCCTGTATTCCCTTTCTGGCCATGCTTAATTTGCCAGATTTGTCTAAACTAATGAATGACCCACTGAGTCATGATCCCTCATGCCCCCCTGTCCCCACCAAGCTTTGTTAGACATTCCAAAGTTTGAGGGTAAGAATGGCGAGGACCCTAGTGATCACATTACTAATTTTCACCTTTGGTGCTCATCGAATTCTTTGAATCACGATTCTATTAGATTACGATTGTTTTAGCGCACTCTTATTGGGATTGCATCACAATGGTGTATTGAGATACCTAGGGGGACATATGGATCTTTTCAATAGTTAGTGCTAGATTTTCTTAACCATTTTCAACTACCCGTTCGTTATGATGTTGGCCTTGAACTTTTGTCAACTTTACGCCAGGGTACCGACACTCATATTTCAGACCATATCTAGGAATGGTGTAGGCAAAGATGGTTAGTTAAGACTCCTATACCCTCGAACTTTCTTTTAGAATGGTTTTTAAAGTCTTTGCATGCTCCTATTTCAAAGGACGTTGCTACTTCCGGGGTCTTTAGTGAGGAAGAAGCTATTTTTAGAACCCAGCAGTTTGATCTTATATATGCTCAATCTAGGATGTTATACCACCTTCTTCCTGACACACCGCGGTCAAATCACGATCCTAGTTAGAAACGCAGGCCTCATGCCAATGGAATTGTTGGGTCCACCAATGTAAAATCCATAGACTCGGCAATGAAGTCTGCCAGGGGACTAGCTTCATCTGGATCCTCCAAACCCATCCAATAGGTGGATGTACATTCCGTGCAATCATCGAAAAACCCAAATGGTGACCAAAAACTAGATGGGAATAAAAGGAAAGGTCAAAATAATCATAAGGGTGGGAAGAATAATAACAATAAACTTAAGGACAAGAATAATAATGGGAAACATAATGATAATGCTAGAGAGGGAAAGAAAGAGAAGTGTAAGGTTATGTTTCCTTGTAAACTTTGTACTAATGATCACCTTACACACTTATGACCCAAACTTGTGGAAGCTGTGAGGATTTTAAATCTACCGCCCACTATGCTGATGAATCTATTCCCACATAGCCAACACCAAGCCTTGAGTTCTTAGAACGCCAGAAATCCATCTGGTGGGAATCAAAACCCATCACCGCAAGATGGCGACCGTGTTTGTATGAATATGGTCGACACAAAGATCAATATAGCGACCTGCTCTCATGATTATGGCTATTCAAAAGCCAGTACCAGCCTAGAAGCTCCTCCACCACCCCCGGAGATGAACTTACAGATTGAGAAACCAGAGCCACCGCCCCATATTCCAAAAGGAGTACTCAAGCACTCTACCCACAACCCTAATGCTAGAGCCTCCCAGAACTACTCTGTTTTTGAGGATTTGGGAAAAACCCCTTGCACGATGTTGGCTTTGGAGGTACTCCAAACGTGTCCCTCACAGAGGAATGCCTTACTCTCTGCCTTAGGATCTCTAGAACCTAGTGGCTTGAAAACCATCAAGTTTGATTTCACGGATGTGAAGCCTCACTTACCCTACCATGTGGCTTTCCAAATCCACGTGGAGGATTCTAAATATACCATCAAATGAGCGGCCGTTGATGAAGGTGCTGCCACTTGCATGATGTCCCTCGTCTATTGGAAAGCCATCGGTTCTCCAACCCTTTCAAAGTCGTCAACCATGTTGACCGCATTTCGACGGGCATTCCTTCCACCCTCATGGTATTCTCTCGCCTTTCCGGTCCAGTTAGGTGGGAAGATGGTAGAGGTGTAAGTAGAGGTAGTTTATGCACCTATCGATTATAACCTGTTACTAGGTCACAATTGGACCTATGCTATGGTCACTATTGTATCATCTGTCTTCTACATACTCTGTTTTCCTCATCATGGGGATATCGTGATGATAGACCAATTATCCTTTGGGTACTCTAGTCTGAATGCATCTGTTGGACCGTCAATCCCTGTGGTCGATAATTTTCATTCGACAACTAAGAATATAGGTGTCAGAATGTATTCTTCCCTCATGGGTAATTTCAACTTCTCGACACCGACTCACCACGTTTACGCCATGTCTAGTAGGCCTGCTTCATTAGAGAGGTCCATTTCTTTCCTCACTTCCTATTTTAGTGATCCTTGGACCCTACCTTCTTCGACTTCATCAGTTGAAGGACAGTTGCATGCTGGCATGGCTATGCCACTATCAGCAGCAAAGATTGCATATCAAGCTATCCTTGATTCTTCCACCGATCCTGATCCTGTTACCTCGCAGATGGATGAGGAGAATCCCGTTACTAGGCTCGTCTGGGCCACTTCGTCATCTTGTTCACATGATTTCTTGGATGAGAATTTACCTTCGAACGAAGCCATCCTTGAAGCCATGAATGTTTCCGAGAGACCTTGGGATGATATGCATCATCGATCTTATTTTCTCCCAAGTCTTGAAAAAATCGAGCAAGCTGATTTTCGATCTACCTTGAGTGAGATAGTCGGTCACACCATAGTTCCGCTTGATACACATGGCATTTATGCCGAAGGAAATATGGCAAGTATTTCTCCTACCGTCTCTATCGATATCTCTCGTACCCCTGGTAAGATTGAGAACATAAATATAGGTGTGTATTTTTCACCAGAAGAGATTTTGATCTACACCAACCTCTTCAAATAATTTCGAGACGTATTTGCTTGGTCATATGAAGAGATGTTAGGGATCGACCCTCGTATTGTTGAACATGAGATTAGGACTTATCTGGATGCTAAACCTATTCGAAAACTTCTTAGAGATGTTAATCCTAGGAAGGCCCCCACTATTAAGGCAGAGGTAGAGAAGCTACTCAATGTCGGCTTTATCTACCTGGTTCCCTTGACCGAATGGGTATCCAACCCCATTCCTATGAATAAAAAGCAAGGAACCATCCGTGTGTGTATGGAATTTTGGGACCTGAACAAGGCTTGTCCTAAAGACAACTTCTCCACACCTTTCATTGATCATATTCTCGATGAATGTGCGGGAAGTGAAATATTTTCCTTTATGGATGGATTTTCAGGATATAACCAAATCTAGATCAAACCCAAGGACCAACACAAGAATGCATTTATATGTCCTTGGGGCACTTTTGCATACTGAAAAATGCCTTTCGGCCTGAAAAACACCGGAGCAACCTTCCAACAAGCCATGACTTTCTCTTTTCACGATCTCAAGAACATAGTCGAAGCTTACCTTGATGATATTGCTGCTCACTCTTGCAAGAGAGTGGATCGTGTTACCCACCTTCGACTAGTTTTTGAAAGATACTGTTACTATAGAATCTGGTTAAACCCTCACAAATGCATATTTTGCATTAAGTCTGGCTGTCTCTTAGGATTCTTAGTCTCCGAGACCGGGATCATGGTAGATCTTCTTAAGGTTGAGGCAATACTTCAATTGCCTCCCCTGTGCATGATTAGACAACTTCAGGGTTTATAGGGGAAAGCTAACTTTCTATGTTGGTTTATAGTGAATTATGCCAATATCAACAAGGGTTTCATGTGCCTATTGAAGAAGGACACCCCGTTTATCTGGGATGAGCGAGCCCAACAGTCTTTTGACGCTTTAAAGAAAGCCTTGGTATCGACCCCTCTGCTGAAATCTCCTAATTACAGTAGAGATTACTTGTTATATATTGCTGCGTCCGAAGAGACAATTGGTATGGTTCTAGTTTAGGAGGATGATGAGCTCCATGAGCACGTCATCTACTATCTTAGTCAGAATTTAGTCAGTCTTGACCTTAATTACTCCCACGTCAAAAAGCTGGCTTTGGCTATCGTTCATGCAGTCCAACATTTATGAAACTATATATTGCTTTGGAAAACTACTGTGGTTGTTGATGTCCATTTCAATACGTCCTCACTAGGCGTATCATAGGTAGGAAATATAATAAATGGATTTCCATTTTACAATAATTTTATCTCGACTTTGCTTCGGCCAAGTCTAAGAAATCACTAGTTTTCGTGGAGTTAATATCCGATTTCCCACAATTAGATGAGGATGTTATCCATGTCGATTAGTTTGCAGACGAACACATTTTCCTCATCTCATCGTCTGACCCCTGATATGGAGACATTGTTTTATATCTTCAAACCTTGAAGTTCACTCAACATCTCTTGCGAGATGATCAACGATGTGTTAGATACCAAGCCAAAAAGTATACCATCGTCGGTGACACTTTGTATCGCCAAGGAATAGATAGTATCTTACATTGTTTCTTAACTCATGAGGAAGATGAGTTAGTCCTAAATGACTACCACAAAGGGGCTTGTGGTGGTCACCTATCCGGGCTTGCGATAGCCCAAAAAATCCTGCGAGCTAGTTACTTCTGGCCCACCATCTTTAAAGATTGCATTGAAGTAGTTAAGAAGTGTCACCCCTGCCAGGTGTTCACTCGAAAAATGCACTCATACCCAGCCCCTCTTCACAAAATCATTACCATCGGTCCCTTCACCAAGTGGGGGGTAGATTTCATTGATTGCAACCCAACTTTGGTTGGGGGGCATCAACATATTATCGTGGCTGTCGACTACTTCACCAAGTGGGCTGAAGCCATGCCTACTGTAAAATCCGATGGGAAGACTGCAACTTTCTTTGTGTTCAACCAAATTATTGCCCGGTTCGGTATCCCAAGTGAGATTTTCACTGATCATGGCAGTCACTTTCAAAATGAAATGATGGTAGAACTAGTGTCTAAGCTGGGGTTTAAACATGGCCATTCATCTCCTTATTACCCCCAGGCAAATGGACAAGTAGATGTCGTTAACAAGTCTCTCAAGACCATATTGCAAAAAACTGTTAGTCGGAGCAATTCCAACTGGCACATCATGTTGTATCTCGTGCTTTGGGCATACCGAACCTCAGTCAATACTGCCACTGGTTTTTACCCTTTTCAGTTAGTGCACGGTGTGGAGTCAATACTTCCCATTGAATGCAAAATCCCTTCTCTAAAATTGGCAGTCAAGCTCCTACCTGACACTTCGGATTTAGAGAGACGCCTTATACACCTAGAGAGTCTTGACGAGCAGCACCGGGAGGCCTTTATGGTTATCGAGGCGAACAAGAAATGTGTCAAGGTTCAGTGCGATAAGTCTATGTATCCCCAGTTGTATGCTGAGGGTGACTTGGTCCTCTTGTATGACCAAGCCAAAAAACTTCTAGGGGTAGACAAGTTTAAACCCATGTGGCACGGTCCTTATATCATGTGACGTGTTCTAGAAAAAGGAGCCTACGAATTGGAAGAATATGAAGGAAATAAATTGGCTGAGCCTAGAAATGGGCTCTACTTGAAAAGGTACTACACTTGTGCCCTAGGCTTGAGAGAAACCCTTTGTATACTAATGTAAATTTAGTGTATATACATATTTTTATTTTTGTCTTTGGCTTGCTTATCGAGTTTTCCCTTTTGGTTGGCAGATGTCAACGGAGTCTTTGACCTACCTAGGATTCGCAGATGGAGCCAGTCATCATACACAGAACTTGGCGTCTGCCGCTTGGGTGATTTACTCACCCGAAGATCTACTGGTGTCTTCAGGTGGTGTATGCCTAGGGCCATCCACGAATAATGTGGCTGAATATAGCATCGTCATAGAACTATTACGCGATGCTATCTCACATGGTATTCTCTCTCTAGAGGTTCGCCTGGATTCTCAGTTAGTAGTATGTCAGTTGAACGGCCGTTACCATGTGCGTGATCCTACATTACTCCATCGTTTCTTATGGGTACGTATTTTAGAATGACAATTTGATTTTATTACATACTTTCACATTCATATAAGTTCTAATCATGTATCCGATGCCTACACTAAGTATGTTTTAGATTGGCATTTGTCACATTAATAAAGAAAAGAAGACCATTAAATCAATGTACACATTGTAATATATGAGTAAAGCCGAAGATCCCTCTTTATATATTTCCAAAAAAGATGGTGTTTATATTACAAAATTGGGTCTAAAACCCTCAAAATACATATACAGCCGATATACATATCCCATGACATCTACGCCTGTGGCACCGGATGAGTCTCATGATAGAAAACCACAATGTTGGCGAGATGTTGGAAGAGTCGTACCCATGCTCTAGGTACACCAAGAACTTGCCTCTGCATGGGTTCAGGTAGATCCTCCACCTGAACCATAGGAATCCTCTATGTCAAACGCGACAGGTTTCCCTGCACGTTCTGTAGGACTCTCTCCGCTTCTCCTCCAACTACCTCATCACCTCAGTGCCTCTGCCTATGTCATAGGAACCCCTCTGGCTATTGTGGACCCATGTCTACAATCACACATGTATCGAGTTAATATTTAAAACACCATCCAAAAATATTTTTGTTCCCTTAAATACAAAAATACAAAAAAATGAAATATGTAAAAAACTTTTTACCTATGGCACCATAGGCTGCTCCTGGTGGAAGCGACATATTAGGATCTCCTCTAAAATCAATTACCGCATAGGGATAATCATCCATCTCTATTATCTATCTCTGCCACCAGAAGAGAAAGTCATCATTGTAGGGTCTCACCACCATACCTCCTCCCTGCCATCTCATGACCTCGATCCATTGCGCCATAGTCGGATCACATGGTCCTCTAGGAATGATATCCACTCTAGGTCCCAGACTTGGGACTCGCTCGAAAAATAAGCTGCAAAGGATAGAGGCAAACCCAAAATTTCACTTAGCCCTCTGCTTGCACTATGTCAACTGAACTTTCATATTGGTCAGCAGTGAGATACACCAATCGTAGATGGTGGATCTCGCACACTCCAGTGCGTAAAACATAAGTGGTCTCAACGCGTGATGCAATGAGGCCGATCCTATGATCCTGGTAAGCACGAGCACAATAATCTTCAGGATGAGGTTACCTATAGCCCAGATAGGGATTTGAATTCCCACCATGGGAGTCCCTGCAACACAGTGGGTCTTGATGTATTCTTTGACCTTCATCCCACTTCCTGCCCCATGTGACTTAAGGTCCACAACCTCTCCTCGGCATGAAAGTCTTGTCAAGAAGTAGATGTCCTCTACTTCAATCCTTAATGGTTGTCCATCAAGGATAAATATCTCGCTATCTGGATCCCAATACCCCACCAACATTTCTAACAACCTCACTTGGGCCCTCATCCCTTTGAGAGCCCAAAAATTGTATAAACCACATATTTTTAAAGTCGCTTGAGCCACCGAATCCCTATCCACTGCTGCATCTACCTCCTCATGGTCTCTCTCCCTCCACTCCAACACCATTTTGCAAAAACCAAATCAATTTTTGAGTTAGAAACTTATTTTTTTCCCTTTTGTGCATGTATACGCGGTTTATCCAAGAACAGTCGCAGGTAGGGCCTTATATACGCCCCCTGTAGTTCACACAGGGGCATATATCTGGTCGTATACGCCACATATTAGCAGAAACCCACGTATACTGAAAAACTCAATTTGCGCCCTTAAAAACCATTAAAGTACAACCTAATTCAAAATTGTAAACCATTGAATTTGAAGAGGATGGGATGAAGAGTTACCTGGTCTAGACGGTGTGTGATTCCATTGCCTATTGCTCCTGTGATCGCCATTTGAATTCTGGAGGTATTTTAGTCCAAATTTCACTATTTGGGTAGAAATGAAAATGACATAGTAAATTTTGATTTTAGTACTATTTATAAAGATTTTTACCCACTTGATATAGTTTTATGCTGCTATTTTTTCTAATGGACTAATTCAATAATAGTTTTAAGCTAGTTTTTTCAGTTTCAACTCAATTATCTTGCGGATTTCAATGTCATGGTTGGTCGTTCGTCTCCTCAGGTAGGTATATTCATAACCTAACATATATGATAGGTATCTACTCCATTGTGCATTTTCGCATTATCCTTCGACTACCTCTTTTTACGCCTTAGGTACAAACCCATTTATTGCGACGCATAACCCTCCATTTTCTATTTATAGCGTCGTTAATAAATGGTAGAGGCATACAAAACATGGGTACCCTAGCCAGATCCTCTTTGTCATTCGGTTCCCATGCCGAGTTTCTTCCTTAGGACCAGGAGTCTAGAAAAAATCGATACATGACTTTATAATGAGCCTTATTACTCATTCATGCACATGTAGCCTTATTACCCATGGACTCCCAAATAACGAGTCTTAGTTAAGCTCTTTTCTGACTCGACTAAAAAATGAAAATATCGCCGAGTGATTTGTCCCTTTCACACTCGTTAAAATTGGATTTGAAAGATCATGAGTCCTAGTTAAGCTCTTTTCTAACTCGCTATCAAAAATAGAAAAGATTGCTGAGTGAACTTGTCTTTTTCACACTCGTAAATTGGATTTGAAAAGACGTCTATTTGGCACAAGTTTACACCTTTTTCATACCAAGTAGACTAAAATATACAAAAAAGGACATTTTTTGGCGTTAAGTTGTGATTTCATCTCATGCCCTCGCTTGCCGTATTAAGCCTTTAGCCGGTTCTCGCTTTGTGTTATAAACCTTTGCTTAAGCAGTTTGCATCCTCAACCAAGCAGAGCCTTGTTTTTATCCTTCGCAATTTGACACCCTATACCCTAGAGGGAACATCACCTCAAGTGTCCATCTCTCTCATGCATTTCCTTGCATTGAGAATAGGTACATTCCACTGCTGGAACTAGTTTTTCTTACTTGCGACACTCCTTCCCTCCACTGTATCATAGCATTCATTTGTTATGAAAAAACAAAAAACGACGCGTGGGAAGGGAGTACTATATTGTGATTGGCAGCAATCGTTTCACCCTTGAATAGAGCACAAAGTTATTCAGTCCTTGTATCATCATAATTTTGGGTTTAGCATGGCCTTAGGAAGCTGATCTCACTATAGAGTTTTCTCTACTGACTAGTTACTCTTCCAGTCCCTATAGAGAACATTATAGATGCCTCCTGCATCTAATTGTCGCATCATTGAGTCTATGCTACTGGAGTCCACCATATGTCTCATGCTCTTGTTCAAAGGAAGTATATCAACCTGTGTCGACCACTCCTCAGAATTATTGACTTTGCATGTCGGCCATACCCTCAGTTTGTCTCAGAATTACATGATGCTGTGGTCTCATCATGCACCCTGGCCCTACTTTCATCATTGGTAGGTCACCTTGAACCTAGCAATCGACATTTCATCATTGGTCATTGACTGGGTGGTTTCCCTTATGTTCGACGGCAAGACATCTATTCACACTTTGGGATTCGTGCAGTGTCTTGGATTCCATTAGCCTTATTAGTGGTTTCCTCGCCTTTGTCAGCAGTTTTCATCATTGGCTGCTATTTAGAGGGTCTTTTTTGTGTACCTCTTGCATTTGGCACATGCAAAAGATGCATAGGGTCGTTGGTTTGTGAACATGTTCTTCGTTCGATCTCCACCAAATCATGAAGCTCCTACTTTGTTCCCCATGCTGACTGATGAGAGATGCCTTAATTCTCTCCTTTCAGTGGGTCTCTTTCCATCGACTTCAGCTCATTTATTTTGGATACGAGACCTAGAGTTTTATGAGTACCTTGAGGCTTGCAGTCATTAGTGGCAAGCTCTCTTGCCATTGACAGATGGGAATACAAGAATGTCTCCTGATCAATGGATCTCTCAAGTGTTCGACACCAACTCCTTTATTCACATTTGTAGAGATGTACTCGGTGCCTTGATACCTACTTTCATCATCGGTATGTTGTCTCGCATTTGTTAATGGTTTACCTTAATGACTGGTAATCAAACGATGTCTCATCATGTTCGACCTCAACTCATTTATTCACATGATGTAGACTTGCACCATTGGCGGATAGTGTAGAAGACTTGAAGACATCACTATGTGGCCACAACTTTCCTGAGCTGTAGCTTCCATTTCATTGAACCAGTACCTATTTGACTTCAGTGATCATGGGAGATCAGATTGTACTCCATGGTATACAAATATCTTTAGATTGATTTTTGAGACTGGTTTCACTGGGCCTTATTCGTGACTATGACAACTCTTGGTATGTAACCACATTTATATTTGCCTATTCATGGCCATGAACACTTGTTTGGTATATTTTCCACATGGATCTACATTGTATTCTTGGCAGCCATGTATGCAAAGTCAGTACATAATGTAATGAGCAATTGAGTTCGTCCAGCTGTTTCTCTACCACTCCACTTCTGGGTTTTTTATAATGTATTTCGGCCATCACAAATACTCCTCTGATATCACACATTAGGGGGAATTTGTTATAGCAAGATTTGCCTCACCATTGCTATCTTGCACAGAGGGCCTTTTTCCATTTCCCTATGTAGACTTATCATCCCTTTTTGATGAATCCAGATCTAAAAATATATATATATCCACATATATGCTCCCTAATTGCTTTTCAAGATGCGTATACACTTGGTGCTGCACTACAACTCTTGTATATCAGGATTTGTGCCAGAAAGTACAAAATGAAGTCGGTTTTCCATGTCACGACATGAGATCTCTGATCCTTGGCCTTCCATATACTGGAAACGTTCCGACTCGGCCCTTCAGTTGCATTCTAAAGTCTATAAGAGCACAATTTTGATCTATGGAAAAGAGGAGAAAGCATTCAACTTTGAGAGCAAAGTTACTCTGGAGAAATTACTTCATATTGAGTCTACATCCCTTTGTCCCTCAATTATGAACATAGTGTTCAGCCCCCAAGCTATTCCCCTATTGTTGAGAGGACCTCATTGCCTCTTTCCTATGAGCTTGCCTTTGGTGGAGGATTGAAGTGTTGGAGACCCAGCTGGAAGGAACTTGATTTCTTGGTTTCGAACCATGCCGACATGGAAGTCTATAATGTTGTCGCTTCTACTCATCAATTATGAATAGAAATACTCCTTTCCCATCCTATTGATATCTTGCAAATATATGATTATTATCCATGGGCATGTTTGTAATGTTTATTAATGGACTATGCTATCTAATGTTCTAACCCATTTTTATTATCACTATATGCTTGAATTGCTTGTTTGATGAGAACTTCTTGCAGGTATAAAGCTTTGGGTCAAAGTGCTCACTAGTGGAACATCATCAAATGTTGGATCGAGGTAGGCCTCTTTCTTATATTACACATTGGTATATAGAATATGTTGGAATTGAGTTGATTTATGCAATCATACATGTCTGTTGTGGTTTACCCTTGTCCATAGAGAGTTTTTCCCTTGTAACAAGCATGCAGAGGCAACATAGAGTATAAAACCAAGAAAGAGAAGTTGAACAACATTAGGGTGCACAGTAGGAGAAAGAACACAGGATAGAAGCGAAACAAAGAATAGAAGTTGGAAGAGGCAGAGGAGTCATGGAGCTGTAACAGACCATATCAGAGACAGAGCAAGTAAGCAAAGTTTTGCAAGATTCAATCAGGGTGGTAGGGTGGTGCTAGGGAGGATTGCAGTCCTCTAAATTCTAGTTGGTGCTAGAATATATTCGGGGAGTTGGTGCTTCCTTCTAGTGGGTGCTAGAGAAACCTGGGAGTTGGTGCTAGAGAAATCCAAGAGTTGGTGCTCTCTACAATTTGTAGCTTTCTATCAAAGGTTGTAGCTTCATATTTGAGTTGGAGCTCAAATACTATGATGTACATGAAAGTTGGAGCTTGATTGACATCCTAAGAAGAAGAGGTTTTCTCCCTTTATGGGTTTCCTCAGGAGAAATCTGTGTCTTTTTGTATTCTGTGTGACATATCAAATACTATTTGTCTATGCATTTAAGTTATCAATAACACATTAAATAATAATTTAGAAAGATTCAGAAAAGAACAAATTTTTTTAAGCTTATATTATAACTGATTCACCCCCCCACCCTTTCAGTTATATTTCCAACAGCTCCTCCATATTCCAATCCTCTTCAGATTGAGAAGTCAATATCTAACACAGTGTTACACCCACCGAAAAGAGTAATTCCGAAAGTGACATTTAATCCAAATTCCCGCACTACCAAAAACTACAACATCGTTGAATATGTATTGTAGGCACATTGTGCTATGTCAACCCTCGAAGTTCTACAGAACTTTCCAAGACAATGTAGAACCATGTTGTCTGCCATTGGAGATATGGATCTAAAGGAGTCGAATATGATCACATTTAATATAGATTACTTTAAGGAGAGGCTCTCCCGCCACTTAGCATTCCAAATTCAAATTTTGGTTGGTGGAAAGAACATCCATCGTACTATTTTGGATGAGGGAGCCTCCACCCGTGTCATGTATTTTCCTTGTTGGATATCCCTAGGTTCTCCTAAAATTACCTCGTCTCTGACCACGTTGAAAGTGTTTTATGGATGTGGATTTCAACCTCACAGACTCTGTTTATTTGCTTAATTGCATTTTTTTTACAAGAATCAAAGAGGTACACGTAGCCTGTACAAGGCTTGCACGTGTGTACCCGCACCCTACATTCATATAGCCCGAGTGTACACGCTAGCTGATGAAGTGTCAGTCACATGTTTTTTTTTTAGAGAGGTAGTCATCCTCTCCCATGTCAGGAGTGATCCTCCTTAAGGGTTTTCTGGATCTCATTTTGGTTCTGTGTTTGTAGTTTTGTAGCTTAGGTTCCACCTCAGATTGGTTTTGTTTTATGAATTTTTCCCTCCATTGTTTTCTTTTTTCTGGAAAAGTCATTTTCTGAGTCTTCAAGAGATTCTGGTTCTCAATACCAGTAGTCTCTGCCAGTTCTTGATTGCTTTTATTTTTATTTTTGAAGAGTAGTAGAAGTACACACGACCTGCATAAGGTCTGCATGCATGTACACGCACCCTAACTTTACACAGCTCGTGTGCACACACTGGCTATTGCACTGTCAACCACGTGCCTGTTGAGAAAAATTTTGTTGAGGGAGAGACAATCATCCTTTTCCTTATCAAGAGTTATACCTCTTAGGTTTCTTGATCTCTATCATAACAGTTAGTAACTTGGGTTTGATCACAACAATAGTTTTCTTTTTCATTAAGAATTTTTCCTCAAAATTTTCCTTTTATAGGGCTTTTAGACAAGTGTGAGAGTCCATTTTAATCTGCTTGTCTATTCTTTTTAGTGACTCTTTGCGATCTACACTTAGGATAGAATTTTTTTCGTGGTCTTTACTTGTCGGTATTTTTCCTTTTTGCTTTTGTGAGCATTGAATAAAAATAAATAAATAAAATCTGTTCACTGCTTTGTTTGATTGAGTAGTTGGTTGCATTAATAATCACGAAAAGTTTTGTTTTCATAGGTTCTGAATGGTTTACTTAGACAATAAGTAGCTCATAGTCGAGTGAAATCCTATGTTGAGTGGCCTGGTTGAAAGATATTAGAAATCATAAGTTGAAAAGCTGGTTAGACAATTGAAAAACACAAATTTGTTCATAAAGGTTATTTTGTTTCCATTTTTCTGTTTATTTTCACTTTGTGTCACTCAAAACATCACTAGTTTTATTCCCATAACCCTTCAATTAAAACAAGACTTAAAAAAGAACGCTAAATCTAAAATTAACTAGACTTTTTATGTTTGTAGGGTCAACCAACTAGTTTAGGGTTAGAGCCTTGAATTAGGTTAGAGAGGAAACTCTTCAAGGCCATTAAATCAAACATCAGAGTCTGAGTTAGGGAGTTTCCAAGTCCAGTATTGTGAAATTTATCTGGGACCCCCCTCTAACATAGGGGCTAAACATGAGGTTGCGTAAGGACCAAGCCGGACCAAGCGTAGTGGATAACACATATAGTGGGCTTGTCTTGGGATTTTGTCGATTGCATTTGCCATGGATCTTCGTGGATATCAAATATGTTTGAGGTCCTCAGTTGTCTTCCAGAACACTTTCTTTTGATACCCTTGACAGGTTTTAGGATTGATACCCTGCTCATTGTGGTCTACCCAACTGTCAACTGTACCCGCCTGGTGACTGTTCACGCGCTGGCAACCTAATTGCCTATCTTTCTAGGGACTTACACAGGTGACTGCATGGGTATACCACGATACCTAGGACAGACATCAGGCCATACTTTGCAGATTATACCCAGAGGGTTCTTTCGTATTTGAGTTTCACTTGCACCAGTAATTTTCTCTAGTGTTGGTTGTTGTAAATGTTCTTCCAACTAGTTTAGTGATTTATTGTTTTATCTCGTAGGGTCTTTTTCTCGTGTGTGTTGTTTTTTGAACGAATAGAATGCCCTAGTGTGTCTTTGATCTTCTCACACAATGGAGGATCACGAGCTCCACCGATCACGAAGGCTTCTGGGCCTGACACCGGTTACGCTGGAGCCACCCCCACCACCACCAAGGTGAAAGCTAGACCAACCAGTGTCTTTTGAAGCAACCGGGTCACAGGAAACTATTCCTGACCAACATCTAGAGGAATAAACCATTGTCAACCTTGGAGAGGAATATTTTGGTCCTTCCAACCCTCCAATCACTGATCTATCAGCGCCCATCGTCGTACAGGTCCTACCTTACGAGCGCTAGACAGTGCCACATGCAACAATGGAAACAAATGCTGCCATTTCTGTCAGGAATTCTTCTATTCCCACCACAGGGGGTGTTCCACTCCGTAACCCACCATTTTTGGTCTGATCCACCATGGTATCGACTACCTCTACCACGAGCAGTGGTCCGACCTCGTCTTTGGCAGCGGCCACTGATCCTTTCATACAGAGTGAAACAGGCCCTCCGTTCTCATACATGATGCCTAACTCAGGTACAAGCCCTGTAATTACCTCCTCCACTACACAGACTGTAGGTCTGGGGGTAGGGAGCTCTAATGCTCCTCTCTAAGGGTCCATAAGGGGCACTTCAGGAAGTCATTTACTTTTTTTTTTGATCAGGGGATCAAATTTTGCTCAAAAATTCAAAGTGCTCAGAATTGATTCAAATCAAAGGAGAGTGTAGGCCTCATTGTTACGAACCCAACGCAACTTGTTTGGGTTCAAACGGATGTCGGGAGCGAGAGATATCGCGTTCTATTCAAATTTACAAACAGGCAAAAAAAAGGGGTTGCTGACTGTACAGTCCGTACGGATGCTGATGTGGCAGGCCGTATGACACATGGCAGATAGGAATTCAGACAGTTGGTAGGTGACTTGGCATGTTTGGTAATGAATGGAATGACGACACGTGGCCTAGTCAATGGCCACCACGTGTCATCCATTTATTGGTTTAAAACTTATGTTGTTGGCCGGAGTCGACCCCGCGACCTCCGGGCAGGGGAAAAGACTTGGCAAAGAGCCACCAACCGGTGCGCCACCAGTTGTTCCTTGTTATATATATGGTGCA
>JZKD02S1996548.1:893019-903176 GCA_000966675.3 Picea glauca | reverse complement strand
CTCCTCTCTGTGTTCTCGGTAAACCCAACACAAAATCCATGCTGATGGCCTCCCATGGCCTCTCAGGAATGGGTAACGGTCGATATAATCCCGTATTCTTCTTTCGGCCCTTTGCGTGTTGACAAATGCGACACCTGTCAACAAATCTCTTCACATCTGCGCGCATGCCTGGCCAAAAATACGATTCGCTCAGCTTGGCGAATGTTTTGTCATGTCCAAAATGACCTGCTAAGCCCCCACTGTGTTTCTCCTTTACCAAATTCTCCCTCATAGAGCAATCTGGAATACACAACTGGTTGCCTTTGAAAAGCAATCCATCCTGAATCAGGTAATCTATCCACGGGCTCCTGTCCCTGAGAACTGGGTTCTCGGCTGCTTCGTATGCCTCACCAAAGTCTGTATCCCCTACATACATATCTTTCAAATTTTCAAATCCCAAGGTTTTGACTTTGAATTCCTGCAGCAACAAGCACTTCCTGCTCAAAGCGTCAACCACCTTGTTCGCAGTTCCCGAAATGTGCTTGATCACAAACGTGAAGTTTTGCATATACTCTACCCACTTCGCATGCTTCTGATTCAACTTCTCCTGCTGACTTACAAATTGCAATGCTTGGTTGTCACTGTACAACACGAACTCTTTGGGTATCAGATAGTGCCTCCACTTCTTTAATGCTTGGACAACAACATAAAATTCTTTGTCATATGTGGAGTACTTCAGCTTTGCATCATCCAGCTTCTCGTTGTAGTACGCCACAGGCCTGTCATCCTGACTTAAGACCCCTCCAACAACATACCCACTAGCATCACACTTCACTTGGAAGGTCTTCTGAAAGTCCGGCAACACCAAAATTGGCTGCTCGGTAATCTTCCGCTTCAACAAATTGAAGCTCTTCTCAGCCTCGGCTATCCACTGAAAAGTCTTATGTCGCTTCTTCACAGTGTCCATCATTGCGGCACTAATTCCACTGAAGTTTCGAATGAACTTCCTGTAGAAGCTTGCCAAGCCATGGAAACTCCTTACCTCAAAAACGTTTCTCGGCGACGGCCAATTCCTGATTACATCCACCTTCTCAGGATCCATCTTCAATTCATTTGCCGAGATCACAAAACCCAAATAAATGAGTTCTGTCTGCATGAACGAGCATTTTTTTAAATTTATCAGCAGCTTCTCCTGCTGCAGTCTCCTCATCACTATGGCCAAATGCCTCAAGTGTTCAGCCCTAGTTTTGATGAAGATCAGAATATCATCAAGGTACACCACCACAAATTTGCCAATAAAATCCCTCAAGACTTCATTCATCAGCCTCATAAAAGTGTTGGGTGCATTTGTCAAGCCAAACGGCATGACCAGCCATTCGTACAAACCCTCGTTTGTTTTGAATGTTGTTTTCCATTCATCCCCCTCTCTCATCCGGATCTGATGGTATCCGCTCTTGAGATCAATCTTCGAAAAATAATTTGCCCCACTTAGGCAGTCCATCAAGTCATCCATTCTCGGCAATGGGAACCGATACCTGATGGTGATCTTGTTTATGGCCCTGGAGTCTGTACACATCCTCCATCCTCCACCCTTCTTTGGACTCAGTATCGTTGGAACGACACACGGACTAAGACTCTCCATGACCAGTCCTTTATCCTGCAGATCCTGAACCTGCCTTTTGACTTCCTCGTTCTCCTGAGGTGTCAACCTGTATGCTGCCTTGTTCGGAAAACTCGCTCCAGGTATGAGGTCAATGTGATGACTCACCCTTCTCACTGGTGGCAATGAACACGGCAGTTCATCCACTATGATGTCAGCAAACTCTCCCAGCAGTTGCTAAATCTCCTCAGGTAAATCATCCACCCTTGTGCTTGTCAAGACAACCCGCGGCTTCCGGACAACAAGCAACTGTGGATCTTCATTCCTCTCCAACTCCGTGAGGATCTCCTTCCCACTCATGAGAAGTATCGTGCTGCTAACTTCTGGTTTCACCTCTTTATCTTTCATCGGCAGCAACGTATGTGATTCTCCATCCTTCTCTAGGGTGTATGTGTTCATTCTCCCATCATGAACAACATGCCTATCATACTGCCATGGTCTTCCCAATAATACATGACAGACATCCATGGGAATGACATCACACAGAATCTCATCCCTATAATTACCCATTTTAAAATTTACCAAGCATTGTTTTGTAACACGTACCTGGTGTCCTTTTTGCAGCCATGTCACCCTGTATGGGCTCGGGTGTTTGCGTGTCTTCAGCTCCAATTTCTCCACCATCTCGGTCGAAACGAGATTGTCTGTGCTTCCACTGTCCACTATGACCTTGCACTTCCAGCCCTGGGTTTTGCAAGTCGTTCGGAACAGTCGACATCTCTGCGCTGAGCTATCCACCTCTTTTTCAGGTTTTAGGAGAACCTTATGCACTGTCAGCGACTTTCCACTTTCAGTGTCCTCCTTTTCCACGTCCTGCCTCTGCGCCTCAGCGACGTGAGTGCTTCCTCTGTCCACCTTCCTCTCGGGACAGTCCACTGCTTTGTGTCCATCCTTACCACACGTAAAGCATGTGATAACTCCTCCTCTGCCTCTTCCTCTGCCTCGGGCACGAGGAAATGCGTTGGCATCAGCATATCCTCCCTGCTGATCCTCTTGCTGCCTCCTCGGCTCAAAACTTTGCGGTCTCCGCTGCGAGGTACCACCTCTCTCAGCTCTACCCTGAGGTTTCTTCCAATCCTCCTTGGGCTTCTGTGTCCTCTCCTGGACAACAGCTTTTCCTCGTGGCTGGCTTCGACCTTGCCCTCGCTGACCTTGCTTGCGGCTCATCTTTTCTTCTGCTTTCAAAGCCATCTGATACGCATCTTCAACTGTCCGTATAGTCAGCATGCTTAGTTCATCTTGAATATCATACCTGAGGCCATTCAGGTATCTCGCCACCTTTTCGTCATCACTTTCCCGATGACCAGCTCGGATATTAAGCCTGTAGAATTCCTCGGTGTACTCCTTCACCGTCATCAACTTCTGTCTCAGGTTCTGCATTCGCCTAAACAGAGTGATCTGGTAGTCCCTCGGAATGAACTTCGCCTTCATCTTGGTGATCAATCGATCCCAACTCTTAATCTTCTGCTTGAATTTGGAACATCTGTCTGCTTGCAGCTCGTCCCACCATAAGGCTGCGTGTCCCTTCAGCTTGGTGACCGCATGTCTTATCTTTTTATCCTCTTCGATATCCTCATAATCGAAGTAGGTATCCATCGCTCGGATCCAATCCAACAATTCTTCAGCATTTAGAGTCCCCTCATAATTCGGGATGTCCATCTTCGTCTTCGAGCTCATCCTGGAGATGGCTCGTATCAACCTCTCAGTTGAGGCATCTTCTGCTGAGACTCCCTCTTCAGCATGTCCAGCTTCCTCTTCAATCTTAGGATCGTTGAATTCTCCTGCGTCGGCTTCTCGCCTTTGGGTGGTCTCCATATCCTCGAGCCTCGCCCTGAGATCTCGAATCTGCCGTTCCATCTCAGCATTCCCTACTGGATTCTCTGGCCGCCTGCCTCTCCTCCGGGCATCCCTGTCTTCCCGATCAGGTGATTGCCTCTCTCTCCTGGGCGGCATTATGTCTGCTGCTCTGATACCACTCCTGACGCAAGTCAGGTGTATCAGAGTATCCTCCTCTTCTCCTTCTTCCCGAAACACAGACAGTTCCAAGCTCTGATACCACTCCTGACGCAACCCTGCTCGCACAGCACGCGGTCGCTCTACCAGGACCTTCTCTCTCCCTCCGGCCTGAAGAGACTCAGCTCTTCCACTCCTCTTGGGAGTTCTACCCACAGTTTACTCGGTGATCTATCCCGCACGTGCTGTCGGGAGATCGGACTTCGCGGGATCGCGAACCCCACGATGTTGTCCCGGGGGAAGCAAACCCCGAAATCCCGATGGTCAAAGTCAACCTCGGGGAATTACCATTCGCGGCGTGAACCTCGATCTATCAATCCCCCGAGTGCTGAAACTCCGAGGTCATGCAAGCGCGCCACCTGGCCTCTACTATGTCTCCGGGTCCCACGCTGCCACGTCGCTTCGGGAATTCATGGATCACGGAACCCACGACTCCAAGTCCTTCACCTTTGGAAACCCCGAACGCCGGAATTCCGATACTCCGGATTCATGCCATCTGTCCCTCCAGGAATTGACGGTCCCGATCAAATCGGGGGATCGCACTTCGCAGATTCGTCGTGCATGCGATCCTTGCTCTCGTCGACCCCGATTTGCCGATGCACGATAGAAATGGGCTTCAACGCACCTGCGGCTTAAAACCCTCGCAGCTCCTTCCAGATCTGACGATCCACGGAACCTCGTGAGACTGCCGACGATTCCAAGTCGTCGATTCTCTTCCTCTATGAAGAGTTCGCTGCTCCGCCACCTTGCTCCTGTGCGGCCTCTGCTGAATCAACTTCTTCAGCGGACGGAAAGGGTAATCCCTCTAAGGGTTCTTCGAACACACTCCCTGTGCTCAGTCTTCAACCACTTCTCAAGTATTTGAAGCTTTCTGGGTTCTGTGCGCTCACGCCAGAAACAACCTCGTCCCGTTCCTCTTCTCAGACCCACCACTGAGAACTCGAATTCGACCTGCACTTACCTGCACGGCTCGAACACTCAACCCAACTCTGGGGAAAAGAGAGACAAGAGCTCCACTACTTAGCCGCCTCGACGCACTCTATGCGGAGGTTCTTCACTGCACTCGATGCAGGAATCTCCCGGCCTAAGCAGAGAAACAATTGAAACTCATTCTCTCAGGTTTCTAACCTGATACGCAATCACATATGCAGCATACAACAGATATGCATAAAAGGAAGCAAGTAAACAGAAACATAACAACAACAACACGAAAGTATCAACCACATCCATGGTAATTGAATCAGGCTTTTCCTATTAATTCAATGACTGTACATGGAGTTCTTCACAACCTCTCTGGCTCTGTTCTTCCTCTCTTGCTCCTGTATCTCTGCTTGCTCTCAATGCTGAATAATACAAGATGTGAATAATGAATAATTACATAAGGAGGGTGCCTATATTCGTTTTCCCTCCTGGAAAGATGAAACTGTCTAATCTACAGCTAATTCTATCTACCAGCATTAAAATCCTTAAATGCCTTCTTATCTTTACATAATATTACAACGCGCTTGCTTTGAATGCCTTTAGTAAACGGCGGCGCAACAATACCAAGGTGAATTCAAAATTTAAGATTGACTGGCTCGTCCAGCCATATGTTCTTTCTCCATGCGCGCTGGCTCGCTTGATGGCGCGATGATGCTCTCGTGGATGCTCCTGCATCAACTGGCTTCTCTGCTCCCCAAACCCTCAATTTAATCGGTTACATCAAGCATCAGAAGGTCATCATTATGATTGATAGTGGAAGCACCCATAATTTTATTCATCGCCACATTTTCCAAGAAACTCATTGCTACATCCATGCCGTCAACAATTTCCAAATCATGATTGCCAATGGTGGTTCCATGAAATGTGGAGGGCATTGTGAAAATGTGCGTCTCCAAATCGGTGACTACCACCTAAAATCCCATATGTTTTCTATCGACATGGGTGGTTGTGACATTGTGTTGGGTGCAGACTGGATAAGGACTTTGGGTCCCATTCTCATGGATTTTAAGGAATTAACCATGCAATTCGACCAGGAAGGACACCAATATAAATTCCAAGGCATCAATGCTGGTTCACCTGAGGTCATTAGTTCCCATCGCATGGAAAATATGCTCAAAAAAGGTCATTCTGGTGTCATTGCCCAACTCCATGCCATACAAGCAACAGAGACACCCTGGGTGCCGCAAGACCTCCAAGCCCTCCTTTCTAAACATCAAATGGTATTTTACACTCCCCAAGGACTCCCTCCTTCCTGCAGTGTTCATGATCATTCCATTCCCCTTGTACTAGGAATCCTTCCTCCCAATATCCATCTGTATCGCCACCCCTTTTTACAAAAAATGAAATTGAGAAAATGGTCCAGGAACTCCTTAATGCAGGCGTTATCCACCCTATTATGAGCCCTTACTCTTCTCCTATAGTCATGGTCCTGAAGAAAGAAGGTTCTTGGAGAATGTGTCATGACTTCTGTGCCCTCAACAAATTGACCATTAAAGACAAATTTCCCATTCCTATCATTGATGACCTCCTGGATGAATTGAGTGGCGCCCAATTATTTACTAAACTTGATCTTCGCTCGGTCTATCACCAGATACGTATGAAAGAGGTAGACCTTCTCAAGACGACCTTTCGAACTCATGAGGGCTACTATGCATTTTTGGTCATGCCCTTTGGCTTGTGTAATGCCCCCTCCACCTTCCAAAGCCTCATGAATCATGTCTTCCATCCCTTTCTCCATCATTTTGTCTTAGTTTTCTTTGATGATATCCTCATCTATAGAAAAACCTGGATAGACCATCTTACTCGTGTGGATCGGGTTCTCCATCTACTCTCTCAGCACCAACTTTTCCTGAAACAATCTAAATGTGCTTTTGGTGCCTCAGAACTAGAATACTTGGGTCATCTGGTTGGCAAGGATGGTGTCAAGGAGGATCTGAAAAAGATTGAAGCTATGAAATATTGGCCGCACCCAAAGCCTCTCAAAAGCTTGCGTGGATTTCTGGGATTAACAGGGTATTATCTCAAGTCTGTTAAGAATTATGGAAAGATTGCAACACCTCTCACTGCTCTCCTCAAAAAGAACTCTTTCACTTGGACTCCAACCACTACTCAAGCTTTTCAAACCTTGAAGATGGCTATGTGCACCACTCTGTTTCTGGCCCTTCCTAATTTCACAAAGACATTTGTGTTGGAATGTGATGCCTCAAGGAAAGGAATCATTGTTATCCTTATGCAAGAGGGTCGAACTTTGGCCTTCACTAGCAAGCAAATCTCTGAAGGGAATCTGGGCAAACCCATCTATGAAAAGGAAATGTTGGCTATTTTGCATGCCATTGATCTGTGGCGCCCTTATCTCTTGGGGCAACATTTCCAAATTAAGATAGACCATCAATACCTCAAGTACTTTATGGAACAACGCATTTCCTCCTCGGAGCAACAAAAATGGGTGACTAAGCTCTTTGGATATGATTATGAGATTGTTTACAAGAAAGGCAAAGACAATGTGGTGGTGGATGCACTGTCCCGAAAATATGAAGAAGAAGGATCCCTTTTTTCTCTTTCCTTCATTGTACCATATTGGCTCCAAGTTGTTTGCCAGGAATGGCTACAAGATCCCAAAAGTTCGCATCTGATCCAGCAATTGCAGACCAGTGCTCTAGCTCCCCCAGGGTACTCTTGGCTCCAGGATGAGCTTCAATACAAAGGCCATTTGTATTTAAGTAAACAATCAAAGCTTAAATCCACGGTACTTTCTGAGCTTCATGCTACACCCACAGCGGGGCACTCCGGGTTCACCAAAACCAATGACAGAGTCAAACGTTCTTTTTTATGGGATGGTATGAAATAGGACATCCGTAATTTTGTCACTGAATGTGATGTGTGTTGACGCAACAAGGGAGAAACAATCAAATCTTTGGGCACACTACAACCACTTTCGATTGCACCTACTATTTGGAAGGATATCTCTATGAACTTTATTACCATCTTACCCAAATCGGGAAATAAATCAGTCATAATGGTGGTTGTGGATCGCCTTTCCAAGTATGCTCATTTCTGCGCTCTTCAACACCCATTTACTGCATCCACGGTGGCTCAAATTTTCATGGACCAGGTCTTCAAGCTTCATGGCATGCCACACTCTATTGTTTGTTATCGTGACCCAAATTTCACAAGCAATTTTTGGCAAGAATTGTTCAAGCTACAGGGAACCCAATTGCATCTCAGCACAACTTATCATCCCTAGATTGATGGTCAAACAGAAGTTGTCAACACGTGTTTGGAAACATATCTGAGGTATTTTTCCTTTGAAAAGAAAAATCAGTGGGCTCAATGGTTACCCCTATATGAATGGTGGTATAACACTTCCTACCATACAGCTACATGCATGACTCCCTTTGAAGCGGTATATGGAAAGAAGACACCTTCAGTTCTCTCATACTTATCGGGTACCTTGAAGGTCCAGGTGGTTGACCAAACACTTACAGTTCGAGAGGATATTCTCTGTACCCTCAAAGAGAACTTGGTCATGGCAAATAATCACATGAAGCAACAAGTAGATCAAGGTCGCTCTGAACGTCAATTTGCGGAAGGGGATCAGGTGTTTCTGTGACTGCAACCATACAAGCAAACTTCCCTCAAGGCCGAGCATTGTCAGAAGCTAGTGCCCAAATTTTATAGTCCTTATACAGTTCTCAAGCATGTGGGACAAGTCGCCTATCGGTTAGCTCTTCCCAGTCATTCGAAGCTACATCCTGTTTTTCATGTTTCATGCTTAAAGAAGGTGATTGGAACTAGGTGCCAAATTCAAACCAACCTTCCCGAGTTAGCTGAAGAAGGATGCATTTGGCTACAGCCAGAAGCAGTTTTGGACCAGCATGAGCATCACCTATATTAGAGAACCATCAAGGAAGTGCTAGTCCAGTGGAAAGATACAACTCTAGCATATGCCACTTGGGAACCAACTACCATTCTACAACAGTTTCCACATCTCAAGCCTTACAGACAAGGTTGTTTTTAAGGGGGTGGACATGTTAGGGTCCTAACCCGCACATAGGTAGAGCAATATATTTGGATGTAATATAGGTCAATATTAATAAGGCCTTTCAATAAAATAGAATAAGGCAGATGTAAGAAGACCTAATAATTCGCTTCTAGAAGGATCTTCCTCTAGATGCTTCTCTTGATAGACATATTTAGTATAAATTAGGGTCGAGGGTATGAGAACCCTAGCTTGGAGATTATTGTAACAAAGCACTGGTCGACTGGAGGTTTCCCCCTCGAAGAGGCCTGTTAACATTGCTTTCTGAATCAAAGTGCTATTTCTGTTGTTGTTCTTATATCATTTCTATGTTATTGTGGAGATTATGTTGGTTATATTACCGTTATTCTGCCATTTCTAGCATTTTATTTCTGTTCTGCATACTTTTTATATCTATTATATTACACTAACAATATTTTTTAAGTTAAACATATGCATAAAAACATTTTGTTAACTTTATATACTTATTTTTTATAACTATCACAACCATATTATAAAAAGTGGTAACTGATATACTCTCATAGGAGTCATTTTCCACCTTCCAAAAACTAATGGTTGATAGGACATATATCAACCACTGACAAATTTATAATGGTGTTGCAATAGTAATTAAATTTATTAATCTTTAAATATATTAATTGAACTTTTAAATTTGTTAAAAATTATCAAATTTGTATAAATATTAAAGTTTATTACATTTAAAATTTTTAAAATTTATTAAACAAAGGAATAGTTAATTTTATTTAAGTTATATTTATAAATTAAAAACTAAAAACAATTTTTTTTTTTACTTTTGATTAGTTTTTTTATTTTAATTTTGAGGGCATCCATTTTACATATCATTTATATCTTTCTACAAAGAAATAGCACAATTTGCATTGGCACAACCCTAACCATAAAGTCAAAACAATGACAACCCTAACCCTAATGAATTAAACATTAAGTTTACCTAAACTAACCCTAACATTTCAAATGAAAACCATTGAGCACCATAATTTAATACCAGGTAGAACTATAGGGCTTAATACCAGAGACCCGACCCCTCTTACGATCCTAAAAGATAATATATTAAATCAAAATGATTGCATATAGCATTGTATCGAAAATTTATAAGCGGAGTCATTTATTAAAAGACATTCTTGGCCAGGAATGCGTAGTGTGGGTTGCCTCAGCCACTTGAGAAATCAACACAAACAACTTTCCTATCTATTCACATTTAAACAACTTTCCTATCTATTCGCATTTCTCGAGATTCCCATGAAGGCAATAACCAAACCTAAGTTGCTCTAAAAAAGTATGCAATTAATGGGAATAGGCATTCCTAATTGGGAGTTATTTATTCTGTTTGTTTGCAATCATTATTATGGCCATCGATAGTTGCTACAATTTTAACATAAATAATAACATATTTGAAACAACTGTACATTTTACTATCCAAGGAAGCCACTCTTGCAAAGCAATGGTGCTCCACATAATAATATAATG
>JZKD02S1996548.1:872138-891922 GCA_000966675.3 Picea glauca | reverse complement strand
TATTGTAGATGTCAAAAATAATCTACAACAAATAATCCTATAGAAATTAAACTATAGTTAGGAATATCAACTTGAAGCATTTAACTAAATTTCCTTAAATAAATAACTAATGATTCTTTCAATAGTTTATTCATCTAATTTAGAGTAGAAATTTATGGATTAGATACTAGAAAATGCCTTTAACTATGATTGGAATAGCCCAAGTGTTGTGTAGTTCCCTTGAAGAATGTCCAAACATGATTTAATCCTCCCAACCAACTAAAATCCTATCCGGCTACCTAACTCCCAGAAACCTTTGGATTTCTTGACCCTTCGTACCTAAAGCTCCAAGAACAACAACTATCAATCTAATATCCAATTCCTCAATAACTAGTGTAATAACCAGTCCAAAAACTAAATGCAATAATTCAATTAATAGTTTAGTCTTCTTCACATGTTCAATAACTAGTTTTCCTCCAAAATTAATAGCCCCTTATCTTCCTTTCTTTTCCCTCTTATCACTCCTCTCACAAAGGGGCAACCAACCCTTATCTTAAAGAGGTGAAGTTAATAATAAACCAATACTTATCTTAGGGAGGTGAAGTTAATAATAAATAAAATAAACTTTAATGCAGATTTGACTATGTACATGTTAACCAACTTTTCACTCAAGACTTATATGACTTATATGAGTGACAAATTAATTCACAATTGTTTATTATTTCACACAATTTAATCAATTTTTTTCTTTCTTTACTTTGTTTTATAAAAAAAATCCTTATATAGTTTGTTATGCCGCTTTTCATTTTTCATTATAATAATAAATTTTAAATTAAATTAAGATTATTTAAAAATAAATATTAAAAAAAAATTCATAGTGTAATTTAAATGTTTTACATTTTATTTTTTTTTGAATATTTTATATTTAATTTTGTCCAAAATTTAATGAGAAATTGTTGGATGAATAACTAAGTCTATATAATCTGAGTACAACTGAATTCATTTATGCATTCATAAATGCAATTTAAACAAATAAGAAATTCAACTATATAGTATGAAAATTGCAACTAAAGTTACATGGTTGGTATTGTTGCTAGTCAATGTCCTCCATGTATGGCCAAAAAATATAAAGGTGACTCATTTAGATTGAATGGGAAAAAAAAGAAGTAGAGCAATTGAAATTTGATACTTTGAAAGTTAAAGAACAAATACTGTGCACTAACCAACTAAGCCAGAAGACTAATACAATTTTCTTCCATAAGAAATGCAATTCAAGTTACCTAGAATAATCCATTGTCAATGTCTTCCATGTATAGCCAAAAAAAATATAAAGATAACTCATTTAAATTGAATGTATAAAACAAAAAATAGAGCAATTGCAATTTGATACTTTGAAAGTTAAAGCATAACCAACTAAGCCATAAGACTAATACAATTTTCTTCCCTAATAAATGCAATGCAAGTTACCCAAAATATTCCATTGTCAATGTCTCCCATACATGTATGGCCAAAAAATATAAAGATGACTCATTTAAATTAAATGTGAAAAACAAGAAGCAGAGCAATTGAAATTTGATCCTTTGAAAGTTAAAGCACGACCAACTAAGCCAGAAGACGAATACAATTTTCTTCCCTAATAAATGTATTGCAAGTTATCTGGAAGAATCCACTGTCAATGTCTCCCATGCATGTATGGCCAAAAAATTATAAAGATGACTCAAATTAAATGTAAAAAACAAGAAGTAGAGCAATTGAAATTTGATCCTTTGAAAGTTAAAGAACAACCAACTAAGCGAGAAGACTAATACAATTTTCACCCCTAATAAATGCAATGCAAGTTACTCGGAAAAATCCATTATCAATGTCTTCCATGCATGTTATGACCAAAAAATATAAAGATGAATCATTTAAATTAAATATGAAAAACAAGAAATAGAGAAATTGAAATTTGATCCTTTGAAAGTTAAAGCACAACCAACTCTCCATCCCCTTTTGTTTTGGTTCTACTACGGTTATGCCCTCTCGGATTCTCATTTACTAATGTCATATTTTGTATGAACACCCTTTATTGTCAACTATTTATTATCTATTCAACATTTATTGTATTTGCATCTGTGAGTTCCTATGATGTCTTGTATCATAAATGAATTTTCCATTTGTTTTGGATGGAGAACCGTTGATTTCATGACATGTGGTTTTTGGAAGTTGACGCTGAGTCTATGGAGCTAAGCTCCCCTTGTTTACAGGTGATTCTTATTTTTTTTTTTTTTTCTTATTCAAAGTATATGAGATTTATTGGACACCGCAGTTTTTTTTTATGAGTTCAAGTAAAACATTATTATTTTATTAATAATACTGTAGGAGTTAAAGGTTAATATTGTGGAAAATATTTTGAAATTGTAATCTAATTTGGGTATAGGAAAAACTCTTTTCATCTTCAACCCTCTTAGTATCATAAAGATGACATATCATTTAGCTCATATTAATATTTAGTAGAGGCAAAATGTGTTGTCTAAGTGACATAAATCTACATGAAATCACAATTTTCAGTTGTTTAAATTGCATTTTTGAATACAAAAATGGATTCAGTGTGCGGAAAAACCATGGAGCACTCAAATTATACAGAATTAACCACTCAAATCTGTATATCCAACAATTTCTCACCTAATTTCAAGAAAAATTAAACAAAAAAAATCCCTAAAAAAGGACCAAAATGTAGAACAATTAGACTATAGTGAGGCGACGTTGTCTAACTCTTCTACATTTTTGCCTTTTTGGCTACGTTGTCTAACTGTTCTACATTTTTGCCTTTTTTCTTGGAATCTGACGACATAAATCTACATAAAATCACAATTACCCTGAAGCATTAGGATTATATATAATTAACCACTCAAATATACTGATCCAACAATTTCTCACCTACTTTCAAACAAAATTAAATAGAAAAATCTAAAAATAACAAAACTTAAAGTGACAAAATTTACATATGTGATATATATGCCCTTTTTCACCCATACCATTATGTTGTAATAAAAAATCCAAAATGTTTGAACATCACTCATATTTTGTTTGACTTTTAATGTTTTATTATAATTAGTCATTGTATTTTGCGCGTTGTATGTTTTTTCATTGATTTACTCTTTTTTTAGGACAAGGAACGTGAAAATATGCTTTGTGCAATAATAATAGAGTTAAGATATATGATACAATAATAGAGTTAAAATATATGATACGAACTAAAAATGTTGGTGTATTTAGTTTAGTTAGTTGTGGTGTTTGGTCTTTAGTGAGTTAAGGAAGTTGTACATTTAATAAAGTTAAAAAATCAAATAAATTTTAATTAGTGTGTTTGAAATTTATAAGTATATTATTATTATCTTTAATGTATTAAATATATCTAGACACTTTGTTATGTAATATTGGTTTTTGTTTAAAAATTTATAAAAATGTATTGGTGCACATTCATCAAAGGTGCATCAGTCTATTTTGTATATAAATCACACATCGGTGTGTTTCGTATAAGTTACACTGAATTAGGTTTAAACATTTGGTTATAAAATATAGGTTTTTATTTTAAAAAATTAGAAACTAATCAGTGGATTTTATTGACAAGCCACATAATGATTCCCTAATAAATGACACATCAGTTAACAATATATATTTTTAAAATCTAACAGTTCATACGAAACACTTAAACACATTGGTGTGAAGTTTTCACAGTGAACCTAGCTAGTAGAAAAGTCACACAAACTTGCGACGAAAAGAAGAGGGGAGAGAAAACAAATGAATTGTATTAACTGAATGAGTAAATGGTAATAATACACATGATATACTCTAAATGGCTAAGTGAATGAGCCATAGTAGTGATCTAGAGAGATCTAGACACTCACTGACATAAACCGAAGTAATCTGCCACCTAATCCTAGTTATTTGGTCCATGAAATCATCAATTAATAGAGTCACACATGTGTAAGTGAGAGAAACACATGAAATCACAAGATATGCACCCTATTGTCTACATGCATGAGATATGTGCACTCCTGGTGAGGAAACTGAGGTGAACATGCAACTACTAGTGATAAAATCGAGGTTTCCATGCATGAGTGACCTCCACTAGTCTAACTGAGGTGTAACTAACTCTGAACTGAAGAGGGAAGGTGCCTTACTTTTCATGCAACACCCTAATTTGTAGGGGAATATTCTTATCTATGGAAGTGCCCTCAACATTGGACTATCAACATTAGGAAAATAATTTCCCAAGTGAGTGTGTAATATCTCCAACACCCCCTTGAACACTATTAGGGTGTACATGATGAATGGGTCTCAAAAACCAAGGCGATGTTAGGTACCCATTGTACAATGCATCTAAAAATGGAACATTGAAAAAATAAAGGAAAGAGGGAAAACCTCATGGGAAGAAAACCCCATCAAAGTACAATGTAGCTAAAAATAAAGAAGGAAAGACAACTGCTAAGAAGTCATGTCCTTCACTCTAAGATGATGGCACCAGAAGTGGAACTTCTTCTCAATAAATGTCTTGGTGAAGATGAAGATGTTTGCAGTTTGTTTGGTGAATGGACAATACTGTAAATCGATGATCCTATCATGTACTAACTCTCTGATGTAATGCATATGGATCTTGATGTGTTTGGTCCACTGTTGCTGCATTGGGTCTCTGCAAAACTTGAGAGTACTTTGATTTTCACACCAAATGACAATTGGATGATGAAACTCGATGCCAAGTTCAATTAGGAATTTTTGAACCCAAAGTGCATTAATAGTAACAATGACTGCTCCTTTATACTCAACATCTACTAATGATAGAGCAATAGCTGGCTTCTTTTTACTCGACCAATAGATGGGACAAAAACCCAAACTAAGCATGTATCCAGAAGTGGACTTGTGATCTGTGTTATCACCAACCCAATCAGAATTGGTGAATCCGATGAGATCTAATGCACAACTTGTTGCATAGTGGATCCCATAACACATGGTTCCCTAAACATATATGAGGATGCACTTGGCAGCCTTCCAGTGTAGCTCATGCGACTCCTGCATGTACCTAGAAACTGCCCCTACTACATATGAGAGATCCGGCCAAGTGTGGGTGAGATATAGAAGGATCCCCACAAACTATCGATATAAGGTGTTTTCCACCACTACTGTATCCCTGTCATCCTCAAGATTTTCCCCATACAAAAAGGGTGTGGCCATTGACTTGTAGTCGATCATGTGGAATCTAACCAAGAGATTCCAAACATACTTAGTCTGAGATAGATTGATTCCTACAGCATCTTGATTGATCTCGAGACCAAGGAAATAGTGTAGTGGACCCATGTCTATCATAGAGAACTTGTTGTGTATAATGTCTTTGATCACAAAAATTGTTGAGGCAAAACTTCCTCTGATCAGGAGATCATCAACATAAAGAACTAGGATCAACAAGGAGTCTAAGGTTCTGATCTGTAAATTGTCATGGATATTCCACTGGAATAGTTCGTCACAACAGATCTGATAAAAAAAACTAAAATCTACACTATGAAGGTTAAATTCCTTTAGATTCTAGAATATTTAGTTATTGATTTTCTGTTTATGCATGTAATAGATAAAATGAAAAAACTAGAGAACAATAAATTACAATCACACACCATCCACAAGATAACAAAAATATTTTCTCTGGGAAACCATTTGATGCAGCCCCCCCTAATCCCCCGTAGGGCTGCGTGACTACCCAGTCTTGGATCCTCTGATTCTCGAGTCGAAAGACTCTCTGGAACCTTAAAGGTTCCCCTTTATATCTAAACACAGGCCCCCTTAGCTTCTTGGTGCAGGTTTGATAGCAACCCGTGACCTTCCACCTTCTCTCTGTGCGAAAACTCAGAGTGTCGACATTAGCTCCATTTTGGATAAGCCCTCACTTGACATGACTTGGGGCTATGAACATGTGATTATGGGCACGATCATAAGTGGTTTGGAGTTAAACCACTTTTGGGCCCACAATGCTCCGACGATCTCCACGTGTCCCCTTGGCGAAACCATGGTCCAAATTGCAGACCGCCTTCGATACCTTAACCTCCTCGCAACTTCTATCCTTGCAATGACACAAGATCATCGATCTAACAATATTTACAATAACATCCAAATCAATGTTCATATCTACACCCTTCTTATCTACGGACTAGATCAACTCTCCTTGAATCAACGACCAAGGTCCTCTTCACAATTCCAGACTCTGGGAGTTTGAAATCTCAAACTCAGTTCTCTTTCATACTCCAACCTTCCGGAATTAACAATCTATGGACTCATGTCCCGTAAATCAATGACCTTGCCTTCACCTAGGTGTTTGACCTTTCAAGCTAGATCAATGGTCTAATGGACCCTTCTCGATCAATGGTCGAGATTTCCTCCAAGGCTCCAGACTTCTGATATTTCAAATCTCAAACCTCTTTCTTTCGATGCCTTTTTACCTAGAGTCTAAGATCTCTTGACGTGTGTCCTCTTGATCCAATGATCGAGGATTACTTCAGGGAATTACCCAGAGTTAAAAAATTTGCGCCACGGCTTCCTAAATCCAACGGTCCAGATCTTATTCTGGGACTTCGGGTCTTCGTGATCCGGTGATTTTAATTCTCAAACTAAAACCTTACTTCATCTTTTCTTCAGAGTATGCGATCTGTTGACAAGTGTCTCCTCCCAGATCAACGAATCATGGCTCTTCAGGTGTTCTCACTTTGTGTGTTTCAAGTTTCAACTTCCGCCTTCCTCCAGATATTCTGAGTTGCTGACACGTAACCTCCTAGTTTCAACAGTCCTGATATGCTCCGGTTCTCCAACTCTTTGTGCTCCGGGAGTTTCAAGCCTCAAACTTGACTCCTTGTGCGGCCGTGATATCTAACAGCTCACGCTTGATCAATCAGACGACTGAGACTCCAGTTTGGCATTCCGACACTCCAGACTTCAGGAATCTCAATTTTCAAGCCCCTCTCCCTCCTGAGCTTACAATAACCAACGACTGTGATTCCTCCCTGCGATCCGACGCTTAGTCTTCACCTCCAGTGATCTGACAACTCAGATCTATCTCACTGATTGGATGGTCGAGATTCTATTCTGGGTCTCCGGACTCCGAAAATATCAAGTTTCAACCCTGATAGATTCTCTCCTCGGTACGCGAAGTACTAAGGTTCAAGCACTTCCTTCTAATCTGATGACTGTCGATCTTCTTCCCTATGATCCAACGATCATGGTCATTCTTCCTCCTGAGATTCTGATATCTCTTTGCCTTGGAATATTTATCTTCTTTAAAAGGTTCCAAACCTTTGTTCTCTTGACGAACCCACCTTTGGGATCTCATCAACACTCGTGAAAAGTGTTATCTCTTTTGATATTATATCCTTAAAAGGATTTCGATCTCCCACGCACACCTTGCATTCTTGGGATTTTGAATAACTCAGTTCAAAGGATTTTCTTGAAAATAAAATGCTTCTCGCCCACCTGGTGTTCTTCTGTGCTCGTTCTTTGAAGCTTGTTGGCTTCTTAACGTTGTGCACACTTTGCACCTGGTCTGCATTTCTATGATTCTCTATGAACTTCTCTGAGTCAATCCGAGTCTCAGTCAATGCACTCCTTGCATTCGAGATACACACCTTACATACAAGTATCAAAAGAGAAACAATTGAAACTCAACCAACTTCGTCACGAACTCATATAGTTAATCTCTCAAACACTCATACATGAAACGTACTATAATAAATCATACACATAGAATAATATTCATTCAATCACACATGAAATGAACACAGTCCAAGGATTTGGGACAATTTATGTCTGTTCTATTCATTCATGAAAAACAAAATACATAGTGTTTATGATACTCTACTATGCTCTACTGATCTCTTTATTTTGTCTATTTGTTCCTCTCTGTTACAATGCAATACTGAAAAACTATCCAAGGACCACTCCATGAGCTCTCTCGTCCTGTTATGAAATCTATCATTTCAAATTCAAAGCTATTACCTACTCTGTCCTATTACAATAACTACTAGTTATTGCCAGATAGAGTCAACACTCCATCTATCCATTTCTTACAGTCCTTCTAGACTTTACAAACAAGTTACATTTTAAACTGTTGTATTCAAAAATATCTCAACAATCGATTAAATTCTGAGCTAAATGCTTGATTTGAAACTCTGTCATTGCTGATATGTCATTCTTCTACCTCCACGCGTGCACTGTTGACTTTGAAGGCGATGCTCCTGCATCATACTCCTCTGGTTAAATTTTTTTATGGACTCTTGTCCATGAGCTCCTGCACTGTCTTTCCATGCTTCAAAATATCAGGTTATGTGACCCAACTTGCATCTTCCATTGGATGATATGTCCACTTCACTAAATATTCATGATATGTCTTCCTCCTGGTTTTCTTTCCATCCTTTTGTTCAATGATTTTCTCCATCTGAGGTTTTTCTGCTGTGGGAAATTGCTCTTCCCACTAAATTTATTTCTGATCATCTGATTCTCTTGCTTCATCTCTCATGTAAGGATACATGTCTGCAACATTGAATATCAATGATATCCCAACATTGTCTGGTAACTCAATCTCATAAGCATTGGATACGAATTTTTTGAGAATCCTGCATGGTCCTATCTTTTTCATCTTCAATTTGTTGTATGTTCCCCTTGGGAATCTCACTTTTCTCAAATGAGCTAAAACTTCATCTCCAACTTCAAATTGAACTTCTCTCCCCTTTTGATCAACTTTACTCTTGTATTTCTGACTGTTGTGTTGTAGCTTCTCTCTGACTCTGCCATGGAGTTTCTGCATTTCTGATGCAAAATCCTTTGCTCCAACACTTCTTAACTCATCTTGATTCAAATCTCTCAACTCTGTAATCCCTCTTGGCTGTATACCATACACAATTTCAAATGGGATTTTTCCCGTGCTCCTGTTCATTGAATTGTTGAATGCAAATTCTTCTTTTGCCATAATCTGATCCCATTGTCGACCTTGCTCAGTGACTAAACTTCTCAATAAGTTTTTGAAACTCATGTTTACTACTTTAGTCTGTCCATCTGTCTGAGGGTGATATGCTGAACTAAAGGATAAGTTCGTCCCCAGCCTCTTCCATAGAGTCCTCCAAAAGTGTCCTACAAATTTGGTGTCCCTGTCTGAAACTATGCTCCTCGGCAATCCATGTAGTCTTACTACTTCTCTGAAAAACAAATTGGTGATGTGTGTGGCATTGATCGTCTTTTGACATGGTATGAAATGTGCCATTTTTGAGAATCAGCCCACCACAACAAATATGGAATTGCTCCCTTTTTGGGTTCTGGGCAATCCCAAAACAAAATCCATACTAATTGCATCCCACTGCCTCTCTGGAATTGGTAATGGTTGATACAAACTAGTGTTTTGTTCTCTTCCTTTTGCATACTGACAAATTCTACATTTGTTCACAAACTTTTTCACTTCTGCACTCATGCTCGACCAATAATACAAATTGCTCAGCTGTGAAAATGTATTATCATGACCAAAGTGTCCAACTAAACCTCCGTTGTGTTTCTCTTTCAATAGGTTGTCTCTCATTGAGCATTTCAGAATGCATAATTGGATACCTTTGAACAATAATCCATCTTGGATGAAATATTCAGTCCATGGGATTTTGTCTCCCAACAAAGGATTCTTGCATGCCTCGTAAGCTTCTTTGAAATCTGCATCTTCTTTATACATCTCCTTAAGGTGTTCGAACCCCAAGGTCTTCACCTAGAATTTCTATACAATAAAACTCCTTCTGCTCAAAGCATCTGCAACTTTGTTAGCAATTCCAACAATGTGTTTGATAACAAAAGTAAAATTCTACATAAATTATACCCATTTTGCATGTTTCTGATTCAACTTTTCTTGCCTAGTAATAAACTGCAAATCATGACACTGTACAAGACAAATTCTTTAGGAATTAGATAATGTCTCCATTTTTTCAAAGCTTGAATCACTGCATAAAATTCCTTGTCATACGTGGAATACTTTTTCTTGGCATCATTCAGTTTCTCACTAAAATAAGCAACTGGCCTATTGTCCTAACTCAAGACTTCTCCAATAGATAATCCACTTGCGTCACATCTCACCTAAAATGTTTTTCCAAAATTTGGTAAGACCAGAATTGGCTTCTCTATGATTTTTTCCTTCAACACTTTGAAACTTTTTTCAGCTTCCTCTATCCAATTGAAGGACTTGTGTTTCTTCTTCACAGTGTCTAACATGGGTGTGCATATGCCACTAAAATTTCTGATGATTTTTCTATAAAAAATCACCAATCCATGAAAACTTCTTACCTCAAATATGCTACTCGACGACGACCATTCTCTGATCGCTCTCACTTTTCTGGGTCCATATTCAATTCATTTGAAGAGATTACGAAACCCAAATATATGAGCTCCTTCGTCATAAAAGAACTCTTCTTTAGATTTATCAACAATTTCTCTTGCTGCAACCTTTCCATCACTGATGTCAAATGTCTTAAGTGTTCTTCCTTTCTCTTGCTGAAGATTAGTATGTCATCCAGATATACTATGACAAATTTGCCTATGAAGTCTTTCAACACGTCATTCATTAACCTCATAAATGTGCTTGGTGCATTTGTCAACCCAAACAACATGACCAACCATTCAAACAATCCTTTATTTGTCTTGAATGTTGTTTTCCATTCATCTCCCTCTCTCATTCATATTTGATGATATCCACTCTTCAAGTCTATCTTGGAAAAATAGCTTGCCCCACTCAAATAGTCCATCAAATCATCCATCCTCGGTAAAGGGAATCTGTATCTAATGGTTATCTAGTTGATGGCTCGGGAGTCTATACACATCCTCCATCCTCCATCTTTCTTTGGGCTTAACACAGTCGGTACTGCACATGGGCTTAGGCTTTCCCTGACTAAACCTTTATCCAACAACTCCTGGACTCAATTTTTGAATTCCTCATTCTCTCTAGGTGTCAGCCTATAAGCTGCTTTGTTTGGTAAACTAGCTCCTATAATAAGGTCAATATGATGGCTTATACTCCTGATGGGTGGCAATGAGTGTGGTAACTCATCCATGACTATATCAACAAAGTTTTCTAATAGTTCTTTCATTTATATAGGCAAGTCTTCTACAGAAGTATTTTTAAGGATAAATCTAGGCTTCCTCACTACAACAAATTACATTTCTTTCTCCTTCTTGACTTCATTTAAGAGCTCCTTCCCACTCATGAGAAGTATGCTTGAACTAGCTTTTGTATTTTTCTCTTTGTCTTATATGGGCAACAACATATGTGTCCTACCATTCTTTTCTAGGGTATATGTATTCTTCCTTCCATCATGAATAACCTTTTGGTCATACTTCCACAGCCTCCCCAATAAAATATGATAGACATCCATATGAATTACACACAATATTTCATCTTTATAACCTCCTATTTTAAATACAACTTGGCATTGTTGACTTACCATGACTTGATGTCCTTTCTGCAACCACGATACCTAGTATGGTTTTGGATGTGCAGTTGTCTTCAATTCCAACTTCTCCACCATCTCTATGGATACTAGATTGTCAGTTCTCCCATTGTCTATGATCACCTTGCAAACTTTGTCTTTCGACTTGAAAGAAGTTTTGAACAGGCTTGTTCGCTGAACTAGTTCCTCTGGTTCCTTTTCTAGTTTAAGAAGAATTTTCCTCATCATGAGGTTTCTTCCTCCTTTTTCTTCTTCTTTTTCCACATGTTTCTGTGCTTCAGCAATGTGTGCTTCTCCGCCTTCTCTTTTCCTTTCGAGACATTCTCAAGATTTATGTCCTTCTTTTCCACAGGTATAACATTTAACTACGCCTCCTCTGGCTCTTCCTCTTCATCTACCTATGGAAAAAAAAACTTCTTCCACCATGCTGTCCTTATTTAGAACTTCCACCCTTCTCATGGTGACTATGATGTTTGTCAGCTTCATGCTTCAACTTCTGGAACTTCTCTTTGATGGTTCACTTACCTCTGTTTGAATTTCCTCCTCTGCTTCACTGGATTTTCTTCCTGGCCAATTTTTCCTCAGCTTTCAAGGTTGTTTAATAAGAATCCTCGACTTTACTAACAAACATCATGTTGATCTCCTCTTGGATTTCATATCTCAGCCCATTGATGTATCTGGCTATCTTCTCATCTTCATTCTTCTTCTGTCCAACCCTGATGTTCAGTCTGTAAAATTATTCAGTGTACTCCTTCACTGGTAAACCCCTCTGTTTCAGGTTCTGCAATATTCTATAAATATTGATTTGGTAATCCTTTGGTTAAATTTGGCTTTCAGGTTAGCTGCCATCCTATCCCAGTTTTTAATTTTCTGCTTACCATTTCTCCTGCATTCATCTTGTAGTTCATCCCACCATAACGCTGCATGACCTTTAAGTCTTGTCACTACATGCTTCACCATCTTTCCTTCTTTGATATCTTCGTAATCGAAGTATTTGTCCATAGCATGTACCCAATCCAACATTTCTTCAACTTACAAATTTCCTTCGTACGTAGGTACCTATATTCTTGCTCTGGCTCCTATCTTTGAAACAACTTTTATCAAGCGATCTTGTGCAACATCCTCTGCTACATTTTCTTCGCCCTCAGCTTCTTCTTCACTCTTAGCTTCATTGAAATCACCAGCATCTGGTGCTCTCCTCTGTGATGTTTCCATGAGATCCAATCTCATTCAGAGTCGCCTCATTTCTTCTTCCATTTCTAGATTCGCTATGCACCTTCTGGGTGGCATGATTTCACTGCATCACCTACAAACGGAAATCAAATTTCTTTGATACCACAAATGATACCAACTTTCCTCCTTTCTCCTCTTTTCTGCTGTCTGCAAACAAACTTAAACTTAGCTCTGATACCACCTGATGCATCCCCCCCTACTCCCTAGTAGATCTGCGCGGCCTCCTGGTCTTGGATCCTCCGATTCTCAAGTCGAAAGACTCTCTAGAACCTTAAAGGGTCCCCTCTGTATCTAAACATAGCCCCCCTCAACTTCTTGGTGTAGGTTTGACAGCAACTAGTGACCTTCCCCCTTCTCTCTGTGCGAAAACTCAGAGTGTCGACGTTAGCTCCCTTTCGGATAAGCCCTCACTTGATATGACCTGGGGCTATGACCACGTGATTGCGGGTGCAGTCATAAGCAGTTTGGATTTAAACCACTTTTGGGCCCGCAGTGCTCCTATGACCTCCACGCGTCCCCTTGGCGAAACCACGGTCGAAATTGCGGCCTGCCTTCGATACCTTAACATCCTCACAACTTTTATCCCCACAATGACACGGGATCGCCGATCTAATGATCTTGACGATAACCTCCAAATCAATGTTCATAAATGCACCCTTCTTATCTACTGACCAGATAAGCTCAACTTGAATCAACGACCAAGGTCCTCTTCGCAATTCTAGACTCCAGGAGCTTGAAATCTCAAACTCATCTCTCTTCCATACTCCAACCTTCCGGAATTAGCAATCTATGGAAGCCTGTCCTGTAAATCAATGACCCTTCGTTCACTTGGGTGTTTGACCTTTCAAGCTAGATCAATGGTCCAATGGCCCCTTCTCAATCGACGGTCAAGATTTCCTCCGAGGCTACGAACTTCTGAGATTTCAAATCTCAAACCTCTTTATTTCGATGCCTTTTTACTTGGAGTCTAAGATATCTTGACGCATGTCCTCTTGATCCAACGATCAAGGATTACTTCAGGGATTTACCCGGAGTTAATAGATTTGCGCCACATCTTCCTGAATCCAATGGTCCAGATCTTATTCCGGGACTTTGGGTCTTCATGCTCCGATGATTTCAATTATCAAACTGAAACCTCACTTCAGCTTTTCTTCGGAGTATGAGATCTATTGACAAGTGTCTCCTCCCAGATCAATGACTCATGGCTCTTTGGGTTTTCTCACTCCATGTGTTTCAAGTTTCAACTTCTACCTTCCTTCAGATATTTTGAGTTGCTGACACGTAACATCTTGGCTTCAATGGTCCTGATATGCTCTGGTTCTCCAGCTCTCTGCGCTCTAGGAGTTTCAAGTCTCAAACTTGACTCTTTGTGTGCTCATGATATATGACGACTCACACTTGATCAATCAGATGACTGAGACTCCACTTTGGCATTCCAAAACTCTGGACTTCAGGAACCTCAAGTTTCAAGCTACTCTCCCTCCTGATATTACATAAACCAATGACTGTGATTCCTCCTGGCGATCCGACGCTTAGTCTTCACCTCTAGTGATCTAACTCAGATCTATCTCACTGATCGGATGGTCGATATTCTATTCCATGTCTCCGGACTCCAGAAATATCAAGTTTCAACCCCGATAGCTTCTCTCCTTGGTACACGAAGTATTTAGGTTCGAGCACTTCCTTTTGATCCGACGACTGTCAATCTTCTTCCCTATGATCCAGCGATCACGATCATTCTTCCTCCTGAGCTTATAATATCTCTCTACCTTGGAATATTTATCCACTTTCAAAGGTTCCAAACCTTTGTTCTCCCGACGAACCCACCTCTGGGATCTCCTCAACACTCTTGAAAGGTTTTATCTCTTCTGAGCTTCTATCTTTAAAAGGATTTTGATCTCCCATGCACACCTTCCATTCTCAAGATTTCGAATAACTCAGGTCGAAGGGTTTTGTTGAAAAGAAAATGCTTCTCGCCCACCTGGTGTTCTTCTGCAATGGTTCTTCGAAGCTTGTTGGGTTCTTGACGTTGTGCACACCTTGCACCTGGTCTGATTTTCTCTAAAATTCTCTGAATCAATCCGAGACTCAGTTGATGCACTCCTTGCATTCGAGATGCATGCCTTGCATACAAGTATCAGAAGAGAAATGATTGAAACTCAACCAACTTCATCACGAACTCATACAGTTAATCTCTTGAAGACTCATACATGAAACGAAATGTAATAAATCATACACATAGAATAATATTCATTCAATAGCACATGAAATGAACACAGTCCAAGGATTTGGGAAAATTTCAGTCTATTCTATTCATTCATGAAAAACAAAATACATAGTGTTTATGCTACTCTACTCTGCTCTACTGATCTCTCTATTCTGTCTATTTGTTCCTCTCTGTTACAATGCAATACTGAAAAAATATCTAAGGACCGCTCCACGAGCTCTCTCGTCCTGTTCTGAAATCTATCATTTCAAATTCAAAGCTATTACCTACTCTGTCCTATTACAATAACTACTAGTTATTGCCAAATAGAGTCGACCCTCCATATTTTCATTTCTTACAGTCCTTCTAGACTTTACAAACAAGTTACATTTTAAAATGTTGTATTCAAAAATATCTCAACAACCAATTAAATTCTGAGTTAAATGCTTGATTTGAAACTCTATCATTGCTGAGATGTCATTCTTTTGCCTCCACGTGTGCGCTGTTGACTTTGAAGGCGATGCTCCTGCATCACCATTATAGGAGAAAACCCAGATAGAAGGTTAGGCTTCTTTTCTCTCTTTTATCTAGTGTGGAAATAATTCAAGTACAGAGGAGAAGGCACTCTCTATGGAGCTAACTGAGACCTATGGCCTGTTAGGCTACTATAGAACATTAACTCCCTCTGTTATGAAACAAAATATAATAACATAGAATGGAACCCCTTCTCCCCCTAGTGACCCAGGTATTTAACATAGCCTGAGAGCCATCTAGGGGTAGGTTTTTTTCTTCCTCAACCCTCAATTCTAGTAGGGTTTTGAAGCTTCTCGAATATTATTGAAATTCCTCATGTGGCTAGCCCATATGCATGAGTAATGGGGGATGACTTGGCATATTCTCATACCTTGGTGGTCAACATGGTAGGTTAACTTGCGAGATGGATAATTTTTTCATACGAACTTTGATTGATGCATGGTATGCATCATTGGAAAGGTGTTACAATGTAGAATATTGTCAATGGGGTATGCATATTTTTAACACCAGAACCCAAAAATCATTGTTTAATGCCTCAAAATGGATCTAAAAGGTCCCATACCCCAATTTTCCAAATTGGGACCTGCCACTAAAATGATCCTACAAGTTGATTCCTCCAATGTTTTCCACTCTGAAAGCATCAATATAGATGAAAAATAATATGATGATACAATCGAGATCATACCTCACCATTTAGGGAGGATTTTGTTCCCCAAAATATTTATTCAATGAGGCGAGGAAGATTTTCCTCTACCTTAGCCCTGGAGTACCACTTTGCTTTCCCTGGAAGTTTTCATTTCAATCCAATCTGCCAAAGGTCATGCTACCCTATTATACACCATTTTGTCCCACTTTTATAAGTGTCGTAAGTGTTGCACTTCACTTTTCTTAGTGTCGCAAGTATCATAAATTCCATGGACCATTATACTAAGTGTCGTTCCTTATTTTTTGTTCTTTTCCCAAGTGTCTCCACCTCAAAACCATGCAAGAATGATCCATTACATCCCCTTGAGAAACCAGAAGAGGAAATTGCTTGCAAAATTGACATTTTTTCACTTAGTCCAGGCTTGTTTGACCATGGATGCCCCCTTTCCTATGTTGGGGAAGCATCCATATCCTATTCCAGTGTTAATGGAGCATCCTGGACTCCTCATACACCACTCTAGGGGAGCATCCATGCAGCTTTGATCAAAATCCATGAATCTAGGGGCACTTTCAAGGACTTTCTATATGGTTCTGGGTTTGTTTTCTTGTTTTCATCAATATATGATTCGAGCCTTCTTCCATCCTATATTGGAGCAAGTATAACCATAAAGATAACTCAAATCCCAACCTAATCCACCTTATCCTCAAATAAACTCCTAGTTTATCCTAGTGGTTATCCCTTTCTACATCTATATAACCAAGTCATTTCAGAGAGAGAGGGGGATGGAAAAGAAGGAATACATCAAACCTATGATATTGTTAAAGAGAGCCAAACATTTGTGAAGAAGCTAAGTTGGATTCATGTTCAAGGGATGAAGAAAGAAGCTTGGATGATTGCAACATCATTAGGTTGTAAAATTCTTGATTTTTATTAATATAAGAACTTGTCTTATTTCTCTTAGACTGTCTTATTCACTTCTTATTTATCTAATTACTTTGTCTAAGTATGAGTAGGTAGGGTTTCTATTACCTAATCATAGATAGTAGGAGAAGTTTTCTTTTTTCTTGCAGGATTGACTTCGCGAGGGAGATGCTTGGATTGGGGCTCAACCATTGGAGTGACGAGGAAAAATTCTAGAAATCAGGTGCATATACCTTCTCTCCTTCTCTCTCAACCCTCCCATAAGAAAATAGAATAGTTAGTTAGGAGGATGTTAGTGTCCATTTGTTAGAGGTTGTCTCACTTGTAAGAAACTCAAGTGAGGGGAACTCAAGCTATCCGTAGGGGGAGAAATCTCACCACAGTAAATCGGTGACCATGCTGGGAAGAACCATCTGGTTCTTATTATGTTTCTAGACCTCTTAATCCTTTGAATTTGTATACACTTTTCTTCTTTTTCTTTGGAAACCTTCTCCTCATTAAATCCCTGATTTTTTCAGAGATATTTTTTTCAGATTTGTGTCTTCAGGACCTCTGCATAACGTTCATTACTTCTTGCAAGCCCCCTGTCTAACTACCACAGAGCATCCTGGACACTTTTTTCTAGGCCATTAGGGAGCTCCCATCACCCCTTGGACACCCTATGTGCCACTCTGTGGGAGTGTCCTCCTGTAGTAGACTAGTTTCTGATCCCTATTTTCTACGTTTTCTCATATTTTTCTCAGGTTTCATTGTGACTGTTGGAGGTTTTTTCTTGAGTCTCTATGATCAACTCCAGATGGTTGACTGAGATTGATCATATCTTTTATTAATAGATTTTGGTTTCTTTCTTTCTCATCCTCTTTTGAACTTGCTTGTGTGTTTAAACTTGCCTAATATTTTAGCTCAGATGCTCCTAGTTTGTCTCTGACTGTGCTTTCTTGAGAACTTGACATTATCACTCATTTTCATTTCCTTATTTTGAGTTTTCATTGGTTTATTGGTTGTGATCCCTTTCATATCCATCAAAACATATCTCTTTTCTAGATGATTAGGACTCTCTTGTTTACCACAACCCTACTTCTTGATGCTCACGTTTTGAGTATTTTCATGAGTGTTTGTCTTCTTTCTCCTTTGTATTTTTGAGTCCTTGATTGAATAGGTTATCTCACACTTGTTTTATTTTAGTTCTCATATTTTTTAGTGCACTTTGTTTGATTTATTTTTTTCTTCGTATTTCTTTGTGTCAAACATAGATCTCTTTCATTTCTCCTGAAAGCTAAGAAGTGAAAAAATTTGCATATCTCCTTGCATACACTATCAAACAATGAGTTTTTTGCATTTATTAGGAATTTGTTTTGATATATGTTTGGAAAAAGAGATAGTTTTGTATGTGCATTTCGGTTTTCGGAAACATTTCTTGGCAGTTTGGCATCATCTTGATCCCTGAAATTGAAATTTGCATAGTTTTGAGTTCTTGCTTGTGTTAAGAAGAATAAAACTCTTCTCCTTCCCATACATAGAATTCATTGAAAAGAATGAACTGCATCTCATTCTTTTGCATTCTATTGGAGTTGAGTCTCTCTCACATCATCAGTTTCATCTCCATGAACCCTTTGAGTAAAAATCCATTAAAATCAATCACGCGCTAATAAAATCAACTAGAACATTTTTGGTTTTAGCACACCAACAAGTGTTGGGCCCTTTTTTTTTGGGATAAGGAATCGCGCAAGTTTTGACTGAGCACAAGTTGTGCAAGCTCTAGAAGAAGATGGAAATCAGATCAAGAAAGAGCAACATAAATCATTCGCGAAAGACAACACAATGCTAGCTAAGCAACAAACGGTTGCAACAGAACAAGAAAGCATGCAAGCCAAGAAGGAAGACACAACCCAGCTTATATCACTACTACATATTGTAAAAATTCCGACATTTTATTTGCGGCGTTATGGACAAAATTGTCCATATTGTTGCAAAATAGAGGAAATTTATAAAAAAAAAAATTCATGTTGCCCGATAACGTCGCTCTTGCCACGTTGACGTCTCTCTTGCCATGTTAACGTCGGTCTTGCCAGGTTAACGTCGCTCTTGCCACATTTTCCACTGGAACATCGCTCTTGCCACGTTTTCCATTGGAACGTCTCTCTTGCCATGTTTGTGAATATGTATGTCGCAATTGCCACGTTAATGTCAGTCTTGCCACGTTAACGTCGCTCTTGCCACATTTTCCACTGGAACGTCTCTCTTGCCACGTTTTTGAAATGTATGTCACAATTGCGACGTTTTGGAAACTAGGTTTTCCCCTCCAACGATCACCTTAGTATGTTCACCAAGTCAAAATACCAATGGTCACTTAGGACTTTTTTACGTTGGAATTGCGATGTTACAAAATCTATAAATATGTTGCATTTGACGGATGTTGTGACAAGTTTGCTATAATAACGATGCTTCAAAAAGGGTTTGCGGGTCATCTTGGTGAACAAAAAATAGATATTTGTTTCAGTATAAGTCTGTGGGGAAGAATGTCAGAAAACATTAGAGCTGGGAAAAGAATTAAAGAGTGTGAAAAGGGTGACGGTAAATGTTATTGCCCTTGCAAAAATTGTTGTACTAGATGTCCCGAAAGAGTTTTAATAGCAACAGCTACAAAACATTGTAGAAAAAATGGGCACATGGACGGGGGATCAAATGAATATCGTCTGATGGTATATACATTCATTATCTGTTTTAATATTTATTATATTCTCAAATTTTATAATGTTTTATACATGCACTAATT
>JZKD02S1996548.1:821109-868625 GCA_000966675.3 Picea glauca | reverse complement strand
TAGTGGGGAAAAACTCTCATAGGGTTGTCTTCTTTGCCAACATAGATTCATGCATAGTTTCTAAATGGTAATTTTCTACCCGTATCTTGTTCAACCCGACCACTTAATCCAAAGGAATTGGCTAGAGCTTGGGTGTCGACATTCATCTATTTAATGTAGTCTCATAGCTCTTCTATGGGTTTCTCTCACTGCTACATTAGAGTTCATAGTGTGCAGGCAGAAGATGTTATGATTATGACTTGTTCTCAGGTACTAGCTGGGCAGAATGTTGAAGGTGAATCAAATCTTGAAGAACAAGATGAAGTGTAGCTTCAAGAAGAATATATTTGTCTATTCATCAACAGAACAACAATCTGTCAATGATGCAGATTGCTCAAAATATGTATCAGAATTGTTGAGTGAATGCGTGCCTCCTGTTCTGCATCATTTGGCTGAATTCAAAGACCATCCTTATGAATAAATTGTTGTCATAAATGATGATGAAGCTTTGAACTTAAATGAAATGGAGATGCAATCTCCCACTTGGATTGAGAGTGAAAGGCGAGATAGCATGGATGTTGAAGTGACTGAAGCTAAAGTGTGCACTGAAGGTTATAAATAAGTTATGTCTTTTCGTTGTCGTAAATTTAATTTTGAAGAAAATGTTAATGAAGCAGGAAGAAATTTCCATGTATGCTGTCACTAGTTGACACCTATATGACTTACTCCTCCTTTGGTATTGGAATGACTATTAGGTATTGATATTGATATTGTATTTTTTTTTAAATACCTACACAAAGGTGGCAATTGTGACATGTTTCACTCTCTTCCCGTCGCTATTTCCACGTCCAAGACGTCTCTCTTTCCACCTCCAAGATTGTCGCTCCCATAGCAACCACGTCGGAGCTAGTAACTCCTGTCCGTCGTTGTTTCCAGCTGATGGACGTCGTTCTTGCGACGTCCAAGAGTGTCGCTCCCATAGCAACCACGTCGGAGCTAATACCTCGTTCCGTCGGTCTTTCCACCTTCAGAACGTCTCTCTTGCCACCTTTGAAACATCTCTTTTGCCACCTTTGAAACGTCTCTCTTGCCACGTCTGAAACGTCTCACTTGCCACGTTTGAAATGTCGGTCTTGCCACCTTTGAAATGTCTCTCTTGCCATGTTTGAAACGTCTCACTTGTCACGTTTGAAACGTCTCACTTGCCATGCTTGCAATGTCTCACTTGCCACGTTTGAAACGTCGGTCTTGCCACATTTGCAACATCTCTCTTGCCACGTTTGCAACATCTCTCTTGCCACGTTTGAAATGTCAGTCTTTCCATGTTTGCAATGTCTCTCTTGCCACGTTTGAAACGTCGGTCTTGCCATGTTTGCAATGTCTCTCTTTCCATGTTTGAAACGTCGGTCTTGCCACGTTTTCAATGTCTCTCTTGCCACGTTTGAAACATCGCAATATAGACGAAAACTAGGTCGTCAAAAAAATGACGTCATGTGAAATGACGTTTGAGGGGGTCCGAGGTTTGTCGGTCTTCCGACAATAGAAAGTGGCAATTGCATCGAAAGCACTATTGGAATTTGACCCAAATGCAATAGTGTATATAGTGATGAACATAATTGTAAAAGGGTTGGTTGATTAGTCTTTTTTGTTGTTGTTACCCAGTCGTATTATTTGTTGATGATTGTTGTAAGTCGAGTGAATTCTAGTCTTGAGTCTGTAATGAATTTGATCTATCAGTTGATAATTGGAGCTCTGTGACATGAGTCCAGAGTCAAGAGTTTGTATAGCACACTACTGTGTAATTCTAAGTCTGTAATCAGAGAAAGATTATGAAGATAATATGAAGAAGGACCTAAATTTTCAAATATAATGTGTCTTTGTGTGTTTACTTATTCATTACAGTATTTCCTTATGGCTTATGAGTTCTATTTAATGGTTCTATGTTTAAATGCTTGCTCACAATGTAAGTAGGTTCGATTCTTGCACATGTATGTTTCATATATGTTCATGTCTCTTGCGCAAGATCAGGAATGAGTCCTGAAGGCTCTATGGATGCTCTTAGGTATTTTCCCTACCCTTCCCTATCTATCTGTCTCAGCATCTCTTCGGGTGAGACTTATTCTCTTCAGAGGAGATGAAAATGCTATCACTCTAGACTACACTGTGCCTTTTGTTGGTAACCTGAGAAGGACCCTGGTCTGATCAAACTTGTGCCAACATAATGGTTTCTTTGTAGGGACATGCGGTAAAAGGGAACGTATAAGGAGAATGATTTCGTGGATCCATAGATTTGGTATTGATAAATGGTGGGAAATAAACTGTAACACCTTCATATGGAAAGAAGAGGAACTGAGGAGAAAATCGGTGGAAGACACTCATGAAGCAATCTTTTACTCAGAAAGATCGAGTGACTAGTATGAGATTCTATGGGTTAAATTCCCAGAAGAATTTTTCCATTGGATAAAGAGGCTCCAAGAAGCTCTAGAGTTCCAGAGATGAGCCAAGAGGATCTGCACATGGGACACCAAAAATCTAGCAACACTTCAGAGGTTGGATTGTCTAGTCACGCGAGTAGTTGATTTTTGGGTCAACACCACATTAGAAGGATATATCATCGAATTTGCAGCTGAGAACCACCAATATTTCTCGTGAACAGAGGTGGTTTTCAAGAAAGATGCAAGGGGAAGATTGTTGAGAGAAGTCCCCCTATGGATTAAGGTTTTCTTGATGGAGGAGGGGATGTTGACTATGTTCCCGAATGAGATGGCAGTGTAAACACCCTCGCTTTGGGTAGGGCGAGGCAGGGTGAGAGTCATGGAATGAGAAAGGGGAAGGGTTCTTTGAAAAATGGGGGGGAAGAAACAAGAAACAAACTCAAGAGATGAGCGATCCTTGAAGAGATATACCATAGTTGAGAAGTGGTGGCATGGAAAGATCAAGAACGCAGTAAGACAGTCCGAGAATTTGAGGAGAGAAGGTGGATCAGGAGAAGTAGAGGAAAGACAGATGGAAGAGTTGTAGAATATGAGAAGACAGGAACAACTGGCCAGTCAAATATTAAACGAGAGAGAAGCACAGAGAGAAAGAAGTCCCCAGGAGGTTGGACAAGAAGGAAAAGGTGAAGATGTAAGAGAGAAAGAAGCCAACATGAACCTTGGAGAAGAAAGAGAAGATTCAGCCCTGATAAAAGGAGAGATAGGGAATCCAACCGAAGAGATCATCCCAGTGAAAGCAAATGAGACCCTCTAGATCAAAGAAAACTGCCCTGAAGCCAGTGGCACCAGCCCCGAATCACCCATACAATAAGTGTCTTCTATAGAATCAGTAAGTTCGATACTACCTTCTCATGCTAGTTTCGTTCCAGTACAATTAACTAGTCAATCACAACCAATAAGTGTGAGTACAGGGAGGATATTGGGATCCCTTGGTAGATCGCAAGCAGGACCATTAGGGTTCATATTGATAGGAACAAAAAGATCAACAATGGCTGGCCATATGAGAGGTTCGATTTCCCGATACCCATAATTTTTGGATAAGGGAGATGAAGACGTTGAGTAGCACTGGTTCTTGTGTGAAGCAATCTAGAGATCCAGAGGGACTTCAGATGTGAATAAGTTGGTCGAGTTTTAGACTACCTTGAGAGGTCACACTTTCAAGTGGTACATGAAGAGTATCGAGCTAGGAGTGATAGGAACGAAAGGTCAAGTGTTCACACTTGGCAAGGTACGAAAAAGGTTCATAGCAGAGTTCAAATTACGTCAGTCAGAACAATAGGCTCTATCTGAGTTATGTGAGATCCAACAGCAGGAAGGTGAATCAGCCTGGGAATACAACCAGAATTTTAAATATGCCATAGGGAGGTTGGCACATCCAATCCACAAAGATGATCAAAGGTAGTGGTACATTCATGGGTTCCTGCCTCTGACTTGGATCCCACTAACGCAACAATGGATAACCACGTTAACAGACACCTTGGAACAATCAATGAAGATTGAAGCCATGGCGGGATACCCTGGGATCCTGAGAATGAACAGACCCCCAACAGATGCGAATCTGGTGCAAATACAAGGGAAGATATTGACGCTTATATAAAATATTCAAGAGTTGTCGATACCCAGACCAGGACGACCACAGGTTTGGTGCACTAGCTATTATACGGAAGGTCATCCAGTGAATGAATGTCTGCGAATAAGGGGAATGGGACCTCCTCAGAATTCGATGGTACCCCCACCAGGACCCACAGGAGGATTTTTTCAAGTGTCGACGAACTTACCATTCCACAACCCCACCCCGTATCATGCTTTCCCAAGAGGCCAAGCAACACCAACATTCAAGTATTGTGAAATCTGTCGAATCCATGGGCATGGGCCAAGAAAGTGCCCCATCATGAAAAAATATTTGACAGTACCAAAAATAGTACACTGTGAGTTCTGTGCATCTAACATGCATACTACCAATCAATGTAGAGCGTTGAATGCACTTGCAGATAGGTTAGACCGAACAACATTCAAGGTGAATGAAAACCCTCAGGGACCAAGAAGAGGTCGAGGAGGTGGAGCCATAGGAGACTTCAGAGGAGGAAGAACTAGGGGAAGAGGGACAAGCAGATGTTATAACTATGATGAGCAAGGTCACTTGGCTAGAGATTGTCCTTATCCAAGGCGGCCATGGTGCTCTTACTGTAGAACCAATGAGCACGCAACTGAAGACTGACCAGAGTTAATTGAAAAATGGGAAGACTAGGTACGACAAAGAGGAACTAACCTCATCAGTTCAAAAATCAAGAGGGTTATCAAGGGACAATTTCCCAACCTTAATATCATTACTCGAGGAGGAGCGAAGATAGAAGCTGATGCTGATACTCTACCTCAGATCCAGAAAGCAGCACCTAAAGAAGACATGTATGACCCCCTAAAACAAAAGCTATTCTTTAAATATGCCATAGAAATGTTTCATAATATTCCTCTTCCTGAGATGCAAGAGAAATCCCCACAACCTATTTTTTATCCTAATATGGCGCAAGTTCCTACTTCAACCCTTGCACCTAGAAACCCTGTAGCCATGCCGAGACAACCTGAGCAACCTCAAAATGTAGTTAACCTTTGGTTTCAATTATTCTCTGAAATTCTGGGGAATGATCAACTAACAAAAAAGTTGTGCAATGCGCTATACCTAGTTTTAGGTAATGAAGAACCCCTAGAGGAAAGAATAAGGGCTAATCTTCCTGAGAAGAGTACTCAGAGAGTGCAGCGAAGAAAAGTACGAACCATAAAAGAATTCATACTAATAGCCTAGTTATATAAATTTGAGATTAAGGACATCATGTTGGACCTAGGGTTCAATGTGAACATTCTTCCTAAGAAGACCTGGGAAGCCTTAGGAAAACCTAGGCTAACATATTCCCCAATTCAGTTAAGAATGGAAAACCAATATTGTATCTTCCCCATAGGAAGACTGGAGAACATGGAAATAGATGTTGCGGGAGTAAAGACAGTGGATGACTTTGAAGTCATTGAGATCATGGGAGATAAGGACCCTTACCCTGCACTACTTGGCATTGATTGGGCCTATGAAAATTATGTAGTAATTGACTTGAAGAAAGACACCATGACCTTTGAGGCTTAGGGAAGCAAGGTAGTTCAACCTTTGGATCCATATGTAGGACCCAGGTATACAGAACCAATAGACAATAATATGGAGGGAGAATACTTGGACCAGCTGTACACCGTAACAACAGGAACAAGAAATGATTATATAAATCCTATTGTTGATGGATCAGTAAGTTGGAGAAGCATACAGTCAGCAGATGAAGTTTCAGAATTGGATTTTGATAGTTGGAAACAAGGTTCACACGAAAGATTCTCAAGAAGATGCACAACTGTCAGAGAAACCAGATGGGCTGGGACCGAAGTTAGAGAACACCTAGTATATGATGGCACCTCAGATCTAGACAGTTTTATGCACAACATGGAAGAAAATGTAAGAGAAGATCAAAGAATATCGGTACTAGATGTAGCTTTTTAGAACACCCCCACCAGATGGTGGGTTAATCATAAATCCTTACTCAGAACTTGGGACGAGGTGAATCAAGCTATCAAGTACAGGTTCTAGAATAAGGAGCAACTGGAATCAGAGATGCAGATGGATCTCCATTTTTCACAACTATTCAGTGGAGAATCAGATCCTAGAATACATATTGTACAGTGCGTGACATAGTGGAAAGTTGCGGGGATACCCTCTCACTTATGGGTCCAGGTATTTCCCCTCTCTAGGTCCAATCCCAAAATCTTGGGTCATACATGAGGAAACCAGCGACTGGAAAACACTGGCAGCTCAATTTTGCAAGGACTTCTCATTTACAAGTAAGTACCCTGAGCTTGAAGTAGTCCTACAAAAGATTAAAGAATTTCTTTTTACAAATAATGGTAATCAAAAATCAAACTGAGTGGTATGTCCCAAACATAACCAAGAACTTCATACTAATCTCCACTTTCCCTCAACCGAGAAACCTATAGAATTGTATCAGATTAGTAGAGATTCAGAAAGCATAGATGACTTAGAAGAATTGAGAAACCTAGCCATCAAAGAGAGAGAGGGGAGCAGAGAAATTCAAAACACCATACCCAGCTAGACCGATAGTTCCTACAATCACCCATTAAAATTGTGAAAAATCAACATAGGGACCGCAGAGCAACCCAATATAGATATGATGGGAGACTATTGGGATGAGAAAACCAGTAAGGAAATACAGAGTTTACTGCGGGAATATGAGGATTTTTTCCCAAATACTTTTTCAGAGGTAAAGGGAATCAAAGGAGTCATGGGAGAAATGAAGATTGAATTAAAACCAAGATCCAAGCCTGTCATACATATACCATGCCATATTAACCCTAGAGTAAAAGAGAAGGTTAAGAAGGAGATAGACAAGATGTTCGAAGCAGGTCTCATTTTTGCAGTAGAAGAAGTAGAGTGGGTTAGCTTGATAGTTATTCAAAGCAAGAAAGACAAAGGGGATATTAGAGTCTGTGTAGACTACAGAAGTCTCAACTCTGCCTGTGTGCATGACCCTTTCCCAACACCCTTTACAGACGAGGTGCTAGAAGAAGTTGCGGGAAAGGAAGCATACTCATTCACAGATGGATTTTCAGGATACCATCAAGTCAGGATCGCTGAATAGGACAAAAGGAAGATCAATTTCATAACAGAATGGGGATCTTTTGCATACAACATGATGCCATTTGGCTTAAAGAACATCCTTGCAGTTTTTTCCAGGATTGTAATAACAACTTTTAGACAGTTCATTCACAAATTTTTAGAAGTCTATATGGATGATTGGACAATACACAACCTGCTCAAGGAACATGTAGCATTGCTAAGGCTAATGTTTGACAGATGTAGAGAATTGCAAATCTCGTTGAACCTCAGAAAATGTATCTTCTGTGTACCACACAAAAATTTGTTGGGCCACGTAGTCTGTCGAGAAGGAGTATTGGTAGACCCAACCAAAGTTGCTGTCATTGTGAATATTCCAACACCTATGAGTGCTAAACAGTTGCACTCCATGTTGGGACACACAGGTTACTATCGCAGGTTCATTCGAAGATATGCCAACATTACTGCACCTCTCGAAAACCTACTGAAAAATGCTAAAAGGTTCCAATGGACTCTAGAATGTGATAAAGCATTCGAGATACTTAAGGAGAATCTCAACACAACACCAACTCTAATATTCCCAAACTGGGAGAATGAATTTCATGTCCATGTAGATGCTTCAGGATTTTCCTTGGGAGCTATCTTAACGCAACCTGGAGATGGAGCTATGGATAATCCTATCTATTTTGTGAGTCAGAAGTTGTCGCAAGCAGAATGAAACTACACAATGACAAAAAGGGAGGGCTTAGCAATGATTTACGCTTTACAAAAATTTAGACATTATTTTCTAGGTTCTCATTTCAAGTTCTTTATTGATCACTCTGCATTAAAGTATCTATTTAACAAACCAGTTCTAGAAGGAAGAATTTGTAGATGGTTGTTGTTATTTCAGGAATTTTCCCTTGAATTTATCATCAATATGGGAAGATGCAACATAGGACCTGATCACCTGTCCAGGTTAGAGTCAGGAGAAACTGGTGGAGCAGTAGATGATCAAATCCCAGATGCAGACTTGTTCATTATTGAGGCCATACCAGAGTACCTGGAGGACATAACAGTCTTCGTAAGTACATGGGCCTGTCAAGAAACATATTCTGTAACCCAGAAACACCACATGGTTGTTAGAGCAGCAGATTACCAACTGATCACCGGACAATTGTATAAACTAGGACTAGACAACAACCTCAGACGATGTGTCCTAGATCATGAAAGGAGGAATATACTTTGGGAATGCCATAGTGGAGTTGCAGGAGGCCACATAGGAGGAAAGGCCACACCAAAAAAAGTTATCTAGGCAGGACTTTGGTGGGAAACACTGTTCAAGGATGAAAAAGTATATGCTAGATCGTGTGATGTTTGTCAATGAGTGGGAAAGCCATCACACCGGGACGAATTACCACTACAACCAGTTAAAGCTCTTCAAGCATTCGATAAATGGGAAGTTGCCTTCATTGGACCAATCAACCTCACAACCAAACATCCAAAGGCTAAGTACATCATCACCGCAACATACTACCTTACTTGTTGGGCAGAAACAACAACTGTTCAGGACTGTTCAAACGATACTACTGCCAGGTTCATTTTTGAGATTATCATCACTTGATTCAGATGTACCAATACCCTAACCAACGATAAGGGAGCGAATTTCATTAGCAACACTATAGAAACACTTATATTAGAATTCATGATTCAACATCACAAGAGAAGTCCCTACCACCCATAGGCCAATGGAACAGTCGAAGCCTTCAAAAAGATTCTAGAAAGGGGGTTGAAAAAGGTTTGTTGCACAAACCGGGAGGAATGGGATGACCGAGTTCCAACAGTACTATGGGCTTACAGGACAACCACAAAGAAAATCCATAGGTACACACCATTCCAGTTAGTTTATGGGAAAGAGGTAGTGGTGCCTGCATAGTTCATCACCCCAAGTTTGTATATTGCATAAGTCACACGTATGTCAGAAGAGGAATCGATTGCGCAGAGACTTACGGAATTACAAGAACTCGAGGAGACTAGATTTCTAGCAGACTTCCATCATTTGGTTGAAAAAGAAAGACAAAAATATTGGCATGATAGGTACATTAAGACCAAGGTATTCATGCAAGGAGACAAGCTACTACTCTACGATAGTTGGTACCAGAAGCATCCTGGCAAGCTACTCATGGATTGGTTGGGACCATTCATAATTGTGGAGATCCGACCCTCTGGAGTAGTCAGACTCATGCAACTGGATGGTGTGTTGTGGCCAGGATGGGTGGATGGCGCTCGCCTGAAGCCCTACCTGTCTCAAAACTAAGAAAGAGGGACTTTCACTCTAGTTCGAAGGATCTTGTACAAAAGTTAGATTTGATTTTTCTAAAATTTTGTAAATTCAATTAATAAATTCCATGTGCGCAGTGTTGCGCCATGACACATAGTTCATTTTCTATTTAAGTGTTGTTTGATACAAAAATAATGACTCAGCAGTGCAAGATCCGAAGCATAATAGAATCCATTAATGAAAGTCATTAATATGACGGGGATAACGTTTACAGTCAGAGGGACCATGAATTTGAATACGATTTGAGTTCATGTGCCACACAAACCCAATCTAGTCACAACCTTTATTGCCATTTTGGTACCTTGTCTGAGGTCAGTTAATCCATAAAGCCGTGTTATGAAAATATTCCATCGAAGTTCACACCAGGATACCCACCCGTTAAATGAAAAGGTCTGAAATTGGGCACGTCCCTATCCCACTCAAGCGAATAAGTAAATGCCAGAATCACCTAATAGGATTTACCCTGTTAAACTATCCCGTCGGACAACTTAGATCCATTGCGTCCATACGATCATAATGAACAAAAATTACTACTAAACTTACCCATTAAGACAAGTATAAGGCCCTGAGAACTCACCTAAGAATGCATCATTTGCAAAAGAACATAGCCATTTTTGAATTCATTAGAGTGAACCAGCCTGTACCATTGTGAAATCTATAGTCGTAACCCTAGTCCTTAGTTGCCACAGAAGTGTGAATGCCGAGAGCCACAACAATCCAAAGTGTTATGTGTAAAGAAGTCGTTCCATATGAGCCCTACGACCCACAAGTCGATATCATAGGTGATCTCAAAGGGAAGATGGAGCATGTTAAGATCCTCGATCTTGACCTCACAGATTCAGTATTGTTCCCTCAAATGCACACAAATGTTTTTTGGGAGATGGCTCTAGATGGAATCAGAGGTATGCAATTTGTGCCAAAATAAGACTTCATCAATTTATTCAATTTGACCATCATGAACCTGAGAGACCTACCAATCTTCGGTACCACTGGTGAGGTTGCGCGGTGCACGGAATTTCTGATAAGCATGGTGCATGACATAATTCTATGGTTGGATAAGCAGTATCCAATCCATGATGAAGACATCCAACAACTTACTGGACTATCCTCCCAAGGGGAAGATGTGTCGATAGGATTCTAGGGTCCTGGTAAGCACGGAAAAAAGAAAGGTAAGCTCATCCTGTATGAGAAATTCAACACAAAGAGGGGAGCATGCACAACAATAATCGAACACATACTACCCAAGACAGTCCGAACTGGATATTACATCATAGCCAGCAAGGTTATGAGATCATACTACAAGGGTGAATGTACACTAGATTCATTATCCGTATCTGACTTTTGCGCCAATGGAGCTGTGTTCAATTGGCACAGTTACTTGCTAGAAGAACTTCTAGTGGCATGCGAGGAAGCGAAAGAGAAGGGAGGAACCTTCAGTTATGGATATGTGCTAATGGAATTCGCTATGTTCAAATGGAATCCACCTATGGGAAGACAACTGACGATACCAAACAAGTGGCGCATGGTGAATATGTTCGAGCCATGGTAGTCCAAGCCAGATTCAGAGAATACAACCTTCAACGCCGCAACATTTTCTAAATGGTACAACAGTATGATAGAAGAAACATAGAGGCTATGTATCCCATAGGATCTCCTCAACTACAATACAAGAAATATTTCCTTCAGCATGAATCAACACCATACATTTGTCTGGCCGAGACATGTTAGCAGGGAAGATTTTCACACAAGGATGTTGTCGTTCTATCTCGACGAGAAGGCCTTTGATAAGGAAGTCATGTCATGGCCAAGAGTCAAACACAATCAACTCAAGTTGGGAATGCATTATATCCTACCTACGGATATCCTGAAGAAGACCGACTAATAAGAAAGAGCTGGACCAAGCTCAGTTCCAGAGCCACAAAAGCTAGATGCTCCAGCAAAATCAGACTCTGAGGAGGAAGAAGAGATGCAACAATTAAAGCAGAAGAAAATACCGGCCATCCATCTGATTCCAGTCGATGTCATGTTGTTAGGTGTGGATGTTAACCAGATCTTGGGCACTGTGTTCAGTACTGAACCATTGGTGAAGAGGCCCAGAACCAGGGTCTCGCTGAACAAACCCCTGAACCCACAAACCCTTGCATAAATCACTCCTCGCACCCACTCAGTGTTCAAAGCCAACACTATCAATGACATTCAGGATGACTTGGAGCCTGAAACATTTCCATCCACATTCATCACTGAGCACCCTCCATTGCCACCACCAAAATCACTAAACCCTGTCACCACTAGTCCACCCCAGACCACAACCCCAGAGCCGATGTTGCTCGATCAGCTAGAGATAGTGGAGCGAGGACTCCCAGAAATAACCCAAGAGTCACCCAAGACAAGATCAGAAGTTTCTGGTCTATACCCCAAAGCACTAGAGCAGATCATGAAGTTGAATGATCTAAATACAGACATCCAGGAACAACATCCTGAGCCTTCAACGCAAGGAGGATACGCCCAAACTGTAGAGGAGACAGAAGTCCAAAGAAACCAACAAATCACCTTACCGACCAAGGGTGAGGGTTCCCAAGGAATCATGACACATGAAGCAGACGTAAAAAAAGAGCTAGATATACCAGATGCTCACAACGAACTAGAATCAACAACCAGGCAAAGCACGACATCCGTGCATGAACAAATGGAGTGGGTTCTCTAGGACCCTTAGCAATGCACATAACTGATGCAAATTTGCATCGCCATAACAAAGGTTTTGATTCTTTTGCCCGCAGCACTAAGGCTGAGGATCGCACCAGGGCCACCAACAAAGGAGGAGGTAGAGACCCGCTTGGAGGATTCAACGACCAGTGGGCTTCCACTAGAGATGCGAGCACCCAGAGACACTACTCTTTCATATACTGATCTAGTATAGTGGCCAGCGATGCACTTATTTGGACTGATCAAAGCATCAACTAGTCAATTAGAGAAAAGGCTCCAGGAGGCCGAGAGATCCGTCGAGGTTGCAAGGAAGGAAGAGTTTGTTGTGCAAACATGCAGGATGTAGGAAGTGCATGACAAAATACAAGTTCAGCACAAAATGGAAAGAGTGCAAGAAAGACTTGTTGAAGCCTGACTGCAGATTCAGAAGGCTGCGCCTAAACTACCTAAAGCCAATGATGTAGGCGAGCCGGAGCATGAGATTGAGATGCTACAAGGAGCATGTACACAATGCACCAGTCATGCTGAGCAGCTGGATAACAACAGCCTCAACAGCTGCAAGAGAAGAGGCATAAGATAATACTGCAAGGTAACAATGCCCAAGAAGCACTGCACAAGCACACATTGAAATGCACAAAAATATTCAGGGAAGTCAATGACTAGATGGGCATCATTGCTCAACGAAACCAAGTCTTGGAAGAGGTGTGAAAAAATATCCAGGTTTTGAATGAAGAAGTGGTGGCCACAATGGACCCTATGGAGCAACAACAGAAGTTTGACCAAATCCAACAGGCAAACAATGAACTGAACACACTCTTTGAGGCACAGTTCGTAGAAAAGAAAGAGTTGCGTGACTTTCGACCTATAATTTAGACATCTTACATGCAAATGCATCAGGTTGATGCAACAACATATTTTGAGTGGAAATTTTTGGTCATGGCTAAGCCAAAGGAGTATAGCAAAGAGGCGACCCAACAGTTTTTTTTCGAGGCATCACTCCTCGCCAGGAAGTGGCAGGACAAAGTTGGAAAATTTCAAGGAGTGAAACAACGAGCCTTAAAGTTGGTACCAGATTTGGGCCCTTCATTTGAAGAGGTAAAAGAAGAGAAATCACAAACACAAAATCCCAAGGAAGAAGAAAATCAGGACAAGAGAAAACAATAGATGCTCCTGGAAGATGTGAATGAACCAAGCACTTGACTCGAGGGAAAGTCAAGGATTGTGGTCGGAGCCTGTTGGGCCCTTTATTTTTGGGATAAGGAATCGTGCAAGTTTTGACTGAGCACGAGTTACAAAAGCTCTAGAAGAAGTTGGAAAGTAGATCAAGAAAGAGAAACAAAAATTAGTCGTGAAAGAAAGCTCAACGCCAGCTAAGTAACGAACGATTGCAACAGAAAAAGAAAGCATGCAAGCAGAGAAGCAAGACACAACCCAACTTATATATAGTGATGAACATAATTGTAAAAGGGTTGGTTGATTAGTCATTGTTGTTGTTGTTACCCAGTCAGATTAGTTTTTGATGATTATTGTAAGTCGAGTGAATTCAAGTCTTGATTCTGTAATGAATTTGATCTATCAGTTGAGAATTAGAGCTCTGCGACATGAGTCCAGAGTCAAGAGTCTATACAGTGCACTACTATGTAATTCTGAGTCTGTAATCAGAGAAAGATTATGAAGATAATATGAAGAAGGACCTGAATTTTCAAATATGATGTGTCTCTGTGTGTTTACTTATGCATTACAGTATTTCCTTATGGCTTATGAGTTCTATTTGATGGTTCTACGTTTAAATTCTTTCTCGAAACATAAGTAGGTTCGATTCTTGCACATGTATGTTTCACATCTATTCATGTCTCTTGCAAAAGATCAGGAATGAGTCATGAAGGCTCTATGTATACTCTTAAGTCTTTTCCCTACCCTTCCCTATCTATCTATCTCACCAGTGCTTCGGGTGAGACTTCTTCTCTTCAGAGGAGATGAAAATGCCAGTGCTCTAGACTACATGGTACCTTTTGTTGGTAACCTGAGAAGGACCCTGGTCTGATCAAACTTGCACCAACAAATAACATAGAATTAGGGTCTTTGAACTAGGTAAAGTGAGTAAATCATCCAACACTACTAAACATAGTGTATAACACTAGTGAGTGTACAAATCCAAATTTTATATAGGCACATCCGGGAGCCCCCTCTCACACAAGGGCTAAACAAGAGGTCATGTGCATAAGAGCAGAGGAGATTACCCCTCCAAAGCTTGACCAATCTTAGCAGACAGAGCATATATTGGGGGTTTTCTTGAGAAACCATCGGTTTCATTTGGTATCGGTGCTTCATGAATCCTGAATCCTTCCAGGGTCCTCAAGAGTCTTACCGGTCCAATTGTCTTCAATTCTCTTGAAGAGCTTCAAAATTTGATATCCTGCCCATACATTCGGTCCCGACTATCAACTGTACTTGCCTAGAGGCTCACTGTGAGTTGGTAACCTTACTTTCCTTTCCTAGGTATATACAGAGGTGATTGTGAGGGGATTCCCACGGTACCTGGGGAAAACATTATATCACACTCTCAATACCCTTGGGGGGTGATCCTACAAAAGATAGGGTTTCTTGCACCAAGAAGGGATGTTACATGGAGCTTGGGGTAACCGCTTATCATTTATTGATTGGAAGATTGGCATCCCATCTTCAGAAGATCCTTGAGATTACTGTTTCTTGGTTGATTTCTTTTAGTTTTATTAGGACTGTGCATCTTTGACTTTTGTAGTCGGCCTTAGGATCATAGTTTTCATAGTATACAAGGTATGGAACCTGAAACTCAAGAACCACAACCCAATGTTTCCTATGAAGGAATGATCAAAGATCAAACTTTTGAGACCAAGATCATAGTTCCTGGAAGTGGCCATCACATAGAAGTATCGGTCACAACCTTTGTAGAAATCATTGCATCTTATATGAATCCTCTTTTTACTGATCCACTTGGTCCACCACTCATTGATCCACCATCCACGAGATTTGTTGATGCCTATTCTTCTTACTATTTACCACTAGGTTCCACCACTAAACAATATTTTGGTGTGAACCCATCATCTTTTGGTTTTCCAAAAATATATTTTGGCAAAAATCCTGTAGTTTGTACTGTCGGTGCTTATTCTTTACCAAAAACATTGGTGACCCATGTAACTCTGACTCCACCACTTGCGTGTACACCTTTCATTACACATGGGTTAGGTAATATCCCTTCTTTACTATTTCCACACATGCACGCACCAAGTGCCTTACTCGGTCGTTCCATCATCCAGATGGATAACATTCAAGTCATTTACACAACCGCGGTTCCATAAGATACTCAGACTCCATCTCAACCATCGCAGATTAGTACACCCTACATTGGAGGTAAATATTCAATGGGAGGCCAACCTTCAGCTAGGGGGAAACCTTCAATTGTAGGGAAACATTATACTAGTTGGGGGAAAACTACATGGTTGCAACATCAAATAGCCTTGTTGAAAACCACTCATGCTAGTCCTTCTATCCTTACCACCATTGGCCTGTATCCTGGACATCCATTTCTAGGAATTTCTAACCCTTTGTGGGGTCACCATAATCCGGGGGGTATTCTTCCACAAGGAAAATTTCCCTTTCAATTCATAAACCCCATGATTCTGATGCAATAGTCCCTTCAACCACAATACATGGGGGGACCATCAGGTCAATCACAATATATAGGAGGTCCATCTGTTCAGTCACAATATATGGGTGGATATCTAGGACAACCACCTTACATAGGTGGAAAATCAAGACAACCCCCTTTCATGGGTGGACAACCCAGGAAACCACCATATATGAGAGGAAAATATAGCTTTTCCATCTCGCTGCAACCTAGATACGGTCCTACTGATGTTTCCATGCCATATGATTACCACCAATATTCATAGGCTAACCTAAAACTTCCATTCTTGGCTACATTAGATCAACTAGATATGTGGCGTTTGACCAACGATCCCATCCAACATGCTCCATTTTGGCCCGCCATCCCTACCAAATTGTTGTCCGATATCCCGAAATTCAATAGAAAACCTGGGGAAGATCCTAACAATCATGTCATGACCTTCCATTTATGGTGTTCTTCTAACTCTTTGATGGATGATTCCATCTCTCTTAGAATTTTTCAAATAACACTTACAGGTGCAACAGTGAAATGGTATATTGAGCTGCTACGTAACTCCTTTGTCGACTTTAACTTTCTTGCCATGGTTTTTCTGACACATTTTCAGTTTCCTATAAATTATGAGACCAGTACTAAGCTTTTGATCTCACTCCAACGATCCTCTTCCACCCACATATCTGATCATATTCATGAGTGGAGATGACATATATGGTTGATTAAAGCTCCCATTCCGGACCAACTCTTTGCAGATTCGTTCACAAAGTCACTCTTTCCTCCCATCACCCATGATGTTGCTATGGGAAATTTTATTACCGAGGAATAGGATATTAGCTGTGCACAGTATTTGGACTTAGTATATTCCCAGTTTGACACACTTTACGATCTGATCCCTAATGCTCCTTACACGTCGAACGATCCAACAAAACCTTCTTTGGAACCAAGTTTCGTTTCGAACACCAAAACTACTTCCACTCCTACTCAATCTTCAAAGGGGAATGTGGTCCAATCCACTTCATCTCAACAACTAGGAGGTAAGAAGAAAAATAAGGGTAAATCCAAGAAATATTTGAATGAGCAGGATAACCCAAACACTATTGATATTTTGTCGAATAGGAAGTCTAAGTTTCCTTGCATGATTTGTGAGGAAGACCGCTACACAAAATATTGTCATCATTGTGAGGCAGTTGATAAATTTCTGAAGGGTTCCTCCCAACCGGTTCAACAGAAAAATTAGGTTGCACAAAGTCTTTCCCCTCCACAAGGGGGCAATGCAGGTCATCCCCATCATGGAGATGATTCCAAAAACTCATATGAGCTATACATGTTTAAGGTGGTTAATGTAACGAATAGAGAGAATACGTATGCAACTCCTCCAAGTGATCAGACTAAAAGAAATACCGTCGATCAACCCGCACATCCACTCCTCCTGTTGGCATGTTTAACAGGAAGAATGTGCTTGTCATTGATGGCAAGAACATCAATGAACCAAACCTCGAGGTTTTTCTCTTTCCATAGGTGCAGTCGAGGTCCAAGAGATGAACTTGCAGGAGGAGAAAATTTAGAGACCTTTGAACACTTAGAAAACCTTCTAAGTCAGAGAGATCAGAAAGATCAGGAGGAAGAATGACAGTGGTCATTGGATCACCAATCCCGAATACCCAATGACTATTAGATCAGTGTCAAGTGACTAGAGGAAGCACATAGGAGAAGTACAGATTTGATCCGTTGGATCTGAGTGCTGAGGATCAACAGTTGTTGGATCCATAAATAAAGGCACGAAGGATAAGCCTTTGGATGAGCGTAGGAGAGTGGACTTGTCAAAGTCCCAAAGTAAGCAGGGACCATCCATCATCAAGACTAACAAGTGGCACATGATCCTCAACTCCAGAGAAAATCACTTCGAGGATTTTTCAGTTTGAGACTTGAAAAACCCGAAGTACGGAGAGCCTGAGAGCCAGAGTAAACGACAGTTGTCAGATTAGTTTGAAGTGGAAGGACAGGATAAGCTAGAAAAGAATCATCGCATAAATATCGAGTCGTCGGTTTGAGGACATGATCGACGAAAAATGTTTAGTTCGGGTCTAAAAGTTGTGAGGAGGTTATTGTTCGAGGATTCTCAGACAAGAGTACGTCAGCAAGGACACATGGCACAATTAGACAATGACAAGTGTCAAGTTGATTTAGCATTTCAGGTCCATACAAATCACAAATCTGAGTGACACATGGCAGCTACTAGGCTCATGACACATCATCAAGTGACGTAAGTAAGTGACGTCACTCCAGGATTTTTACTTCGGGAGTTTCACCACTAGAAAATGACAAAAGCTCCGAAGTTCCGAAGTGGACACAAGACGTCTGATATGAAATGTCACTTCGGAAGCATTCTCATCCATCGATCTAATCTAGTGGAAGGATAGCATAAGTTTAAATATCCAAAGTCCAAAGATGCAAAAGGATCATGACTGTTGATCCGAAGGGGACACGTGTCGGTGGATTGTCGACTCCGAGTGAAATGCTCTGGGAGCAAGCAGATTTTGAGAATCGAAACTCTCGAAACCCAAAAGGAAAAATCGATCTCGTCCATTGGTTTGGAGGGCCACATGTCACTTGATCGTTGAGACTAAGGATCGCGTGTGGACAAAGGAAAGAAGGCAGAGCCATTGATTGAAGAGGACAAATGTCATCGGATCTTCCATTCTGAAAGATATCTAGTCAGCAACAACAGGGTTTGAGATTTGAATCTCTCGGAGCCTGGATCACGAAGTAAATATCAGTCGTTGATGAAGGAGGGTGAGATATGTTCCACAGACTTGAGAGGATAGATATGAAACACTCATTCAGGAGCACTGTCAAGATCATGAGATCGATGATCGTGCTCCATTGCAGGGCCAGAACATGCTCAGGTCTTAATTTTTTGTGAGCGGGCCGCAATCGAAACCACGGTTTGGAGAAAGGACGCATGGAGGCTCCTAGTGAATTGCGGGGAGAAAAGAGGGTTTCCCTCAAACTACCAATGGATGCACCTGCAATCGCATGGTCACATGAACTCATCGCCCAAGGTAATATCAAGGGAAGAGCTAGCACATCGCTAAGCTCCACTTCAGAGTTCGGGAGATCAGGAGTTGGGAGAGTCGGGGTGACTCACGAAAGAACACCCGAAAAGTGAAGTCCTGAAGTGATTGGCACTAGGTCATAGCCAACAGTCATGAGAAGGAAGGGGCTTAGGAAACAAAGGATCTAAAAACAACTGACTGTAACTGAGAAGGTAAAGAATTGTGACTGATAGAGAAACAAAAGATTCTCAAGATAACTGCCAGAGAAGCCAAAGAACCTTGGATAAAGGCCAGAGAAGATGAAGAGTTTGTATGATGATCAGGCAGATGACTTGATGTGTGACAGAAATGTAGAACAAAGAACAATTAGTGTTACTTGGAGAGTGATGCCAGTGGGTAGGCTGAGACGAAGAGAAGTACCTGAAGTGGAGATCAGAGACGCAATGTGTAGCATTGTTATAACAAGATTTGCCTCACCATTGCTATCTTGCACAGAGGGCCCTTTTCCATTTCCCTATGAAGACTTATCATCCCTTTTTGATGAATGCAGAGCCAAAAATATATATTTTTCCACATATACACTCCCTCACTACTTTGCAAGATGTGTATACACTTGCTGCTCCACTACAACTCACGTATATCGAGATTTGTGCCAGAAAATACAAAATGAAGTCGGGTTTCCATATCATGATAGGAGATCTCTGATACTTATCCTTCCATATACTATAAACGTTCCGACTCAGCCCTTTAGTTGCATTCTAAAGGCTATAAGAGAACAATTTCGATCTATGGAAAAGAGGAGAAAGCATTCAACTTTGAGAGAAAAGTTACTCTAGAGAAATTACTTCATATTGAGTCTGCATCCCTTTGTCCCTCAAGTTTGAACAGAGTGTTCATCCCCCAAGCTCTTCCCTTATTGTTGAGAGGACCTCATTGCCTCTTTCCTATGAGCTTTCCTTTGGTGGAGGATTGAAGTGGTGGAGACCCAACTGGAAAGAACTTGGTTTCTTGGTTTCAAATCGTGCCGACATGGAAGTCTGTAATGTTGTCGCTTCTGATGATCAGTTATTAATAGAAATACTCCTTTCCTTTCCTATTGGTATCTTGCAAATATATGATTATTATCCATGGGCGTGTTTGTAATGTTTATTAATGGATTATGCTATCTAATGTGCTAACCCATTTTTATTATCACTATATGCTTGCATTGCTTGTTTGTTGAGAACTTCTTGTAGGTATAAAGCTTTGGGTCAAAGTGCTCAATGGTGGAACATCATCAAACGTTGGATCGAGGTAGGCCTCTTTCTTATATTACACATTGGTATATAGCATATGTTGGAATTGAGTTGATTTCTGTAGTCATACCTGTCTGTTGTAGTTTACGCTTGGCCATAGAGATTTTTTCCCTTGTAACAATCATGCAGAGGCAGCACAGAGTATAAAACCAAGAAAGAGAAGTTGAACAACATTAGGGTGCACAACAGGAAAAAGAACACAAGATAGAAGAGGAATAGAGAATAGAAGCTGGAAGAGGCAGAGAATTCATGGAGCGGTAAAAGACCATATCAAAGACAGAGCAAGTAAGTAAAGTTTTGCAAGTTTCAATCAGGGTGGTAGGGTGGTGCTAGGGAGGATTGTATTCCTCTAAATTCTAGTTGGTGCTAGAAGATATTCGAGGAGTTGGTGCTTCCTTCTAGTGGGTGCTAGAGAAACCTGGGAGTTGGTGCTTCCATCTAGTTGGTGCTAGAGAAATCCGAGAGTTGGTGCTCTCTGCAAGTTGTAGATTTCTATCAGAGGTTGTAGCCTCATATTTGAGTTGGAGCTCAAATACTGTGATGTACATGAAAGTTGGAGCTTGATTGACATCCTAAGAAGAAGAGGTTTTCTCCTTTTATGGGTTTCCTCAGGAGAAATTTGTGTCTTTGTGTATTCTGTGTGATGGATGAAATACTATTTATCTATGCATGTTAAGTTATCAGTAACACATTAAATAATAATTTAGAAAGATTCATAAAAGAACTAAAAGTTTTAAGCTTATATTATAACTGATTCAGCCCCCCTCTCAGTTATATTTCCAACACCTCCTCCATATTCCAATCCTCTTCAGATTGAGAATTCAATATCTGAGATAGTGTTACACCCATCGAAAAGAGTAATTCTAAAGTGACATTTAATCCAGATTCCCACACTACCAAAAACTACAACATCGTTGAATATTTATTGTAGAAACCTTATGCTATGTCAACCCTCGAAGTTCTACAGAACTGTCCAAGACAACGTAGAACCATGTTGTCTTCCATTGGAGCTATGGATCCAGAGGAGTCAAATATGATCATGTTTAATACAAATTACTTTAAGTCGAGGCTCTCCCACCACTTAGCATTCTAAATTCAAATTTTGGTTGGTGGAAAGAACATCCATCGTACTATTTTGGATGAGGGAGCCTCCACCTGTGTCATGTATTTTCCTTGTGGGAGATCCCTAGGTTCTCCTAAAATTACCTCGTCTCTGACCACGTAGAAAGTGTTTTATGGATGTGGTTTTCAACCTCACAGACTCTTTCCATCTTTCATTGTGACATTGAATGGTAAGATAGTTTCAGTCGATATCGAAGTAGTTGATGCACCCTGAATTACAATTTGTTATTTGGTCGTAGTTGGTTCTATGTGATGAATGTCATCACATCTATATTGTTTTGTCTCTTGTGATTTCCTCATCAAGGGTAAATTATCATTGTTGACCAACTGGAATATATAACTCTAGATATCCAAAATGTTGTGATGAATGATGTCCCTTTTCCAGGGAACTCTAGTCTTGAGAGTGTTAGAGTAGGTCTCCTTAAGGATTCCTCACTGTTATAACCATAATTTGCACAATACATGCTTACCTGGCATCAGATCATCTCATAGCCCTTCTTTTCCAAGACATCACTGAACAACTCTTCTTAAAAACACCATTTTTAAAAGCCCATGTGCCATGCTCCATTACTACATGCGTGTACACGCTAGCTGATTCACTACAGCCCGTGTGTACCTACAAAAGCATGAAAAAAGGAAATTTGCTGACGGAACACATAGCTTTGGGAAAGTTAACTAAACCTTTCGGCCATGCATGGCCGGTCACTCGACCAAATACCTAGCTCCTTCTAGCCTATAAAAGAAGGGATAGGGGTCCCATTTGAAAAGAGGAAAATCATAGTAGAGAAACTATACCCAAATTGGCATTCCCTTTGTCCCAACCTTTAGCCATCCTTGTGCAAAGAGAATTATAGAGAAAAGTAGTTGGAATACAGTTGAAGAGGACCCCAGGACCAATTTCGAGGAGCAGTGCTGGCCACATATTGTAAGTTTACTCTTGTGAATATTAATACAAAAAGGAATACTTTTCCCGTCCCACCATATCATGTGTTCAAGTTGAATATTTATTTTATGATATTGCCACAGCTAACCCATCAATTAGTATATGAAATGCATGTTCGTAGCTCTCTGTTTGTTGATGTGTGAATGCAGGTCAGCTTTGGGAGGAGGCCCACAATCAAAGAGTGAGCGAATACAAAGGGATCAACATCAAACAAAGGACTTAAGGTAGAGTTATCTAATCTTGTTTACACCTTTGTATTGCAAATGTGTGGGTTTCGTGTTGAGAGAATAGGAGAAAGTAGAGGCCTTTTGAATGGTCATTTTTCTGCATGCATGATCAAGGCCCTTAAATGCTAAGTCCGTAAGGGAGATTTACCCAACAACAGAATTGGTGACCATACTGGGGATCTCTAGGGTTTTCTGGGATTACTTTCTTGGGTAATTTTAAAAAATTGGGTTCATCCTTTATTTTTAAAAGTTTCTGTAAAAGTTTGAGCTAACAGAGATTCTGGTCTTCCATACTAGTGGTCTTTGTTTCTTTGCTTAGCTGAATTTTTTTTACAAGAATCACAGAGGTAAATGCAGCCTGCACACATGTACCCGCACCCTACATTCATACAGCCCGCGTGTACATGCTAGCTGATGAAGTGTCAGTCGCGTGTGTGAATTCAGAATTTTTTTTTTAGAGAGGCAGTCATCCTCTCCCCTATCAAGAGTGATCCTCCTCAGGGGTTTTCTGGATCTCATTATGGTTTCTATGTTTGCATTTTTGTAGCTTAGGTTCCACCTCAGATTGTTTTTTTTCTATGAATTTTTCCCTGCATTGTTTTCTTTTTTCTGGAAAAAGTCATTTTCTGAGTCTTCAAGAGATTCTGGTTCTCAATACCAGTAGTCTCTACTAGTGCTTGATTGCTTTTCTTTTTATTTTTGAAAAGTTGTAGAAGTACACGTGGCCTGCATAAGGTCTACATGCGTGTACACGTGCCCTGACTTTACACAGCTCACGTGCACACACTAGCTGTTGAACTGTCAGTCGCGGGCCTATTGAGAAAATTTTTGTTGAGGGAGAGGTAGTCATCCTTTTCCTTATCAAGATTTATACCTCTCAGGTTTCTTGATCTCTATCATAGCAGTCAGTAACTTAGGTTTTATCACATCAATAGTTTTCTTTTTCATTAAGAAGTTTTCCTCAAAATTTTCCTTTTATATGGTTTTTAGACAAGTGTGAGAGTCCATTTTAATTTTCTTGTGTGTTATTTTTAGTGACTCTTTGCGATCTGTGCTTAGGCCATAAGTTTTTTCATGGTCTTTACTTGTCGATATTTTTCCTTTTTTCTTTTGTGAGCATTGAATAAAAAAATAAATAAAATTGTTCATTACTTTGTTTGATTGAGTAGTTGGTTGCATTAATAATCATGAAAAGTTTTGTTTTCATAAGTTCTGAACGGTTTAATTAGACAATAAGTAGCTCGTAGTTGAGTGAAATCCTATTTTGAGTGGGCTGGTTGAAAGATATTAGAAATCATAAGTTGAAAAGATGGTTAGGCAATTGAAAAATGCAAATTTGTTCATAAAGGTGATTTGAATTCCATTTTTCTGCTTATTTTCACTTTGTGTCGCTCAAAACATCACTAGTTTCATTCTCATAACCCTTGAATTAAGACAAGACTTAAAAAAGAACGCTAAATCTAAAATTAACTAGACTTTTTATGTTTGTAGGGTCAACCAACTAGTTTAGGGTTAGGGCCTTGAATTAGGTTGGAGAGGAAACTCTTCAAGGCCATTAAATCAAACATCGGAGTTTGAGTTAGGGAGTGTCCAAGTCCAGTATCGCGAAAGTTATTTGGGACCCCCCTCTAACACAGGGGCTAAACATGAGGTTGTGTAAGGAAAGGCAACGGAGATAACCCCTCCAAAGCCGGACCAAGCGTAGTGGAGAACACATATAGAGGGCTTGTCTTGGGATTTCGTCGATTTCATTTTCCACAGAGCTTCGTGGATCTCGAATACGTTTGAGGTCCTCATTTTTCTTCCAGACCACTTGCTTTCGATACCCTTGACAGGTTTTGGGCTTGATACCCTGCTCATTGTGGTCTACCCGAATGTCAACTGTACCTGCTTGGTGACTGTTCGCGTGTTGGAAACCTAGTTGGCTATCTTTCTAGGGACTTACACAAGTGACTGTGTGGGTATACCGCGGTACCTAGGACAAACATCGGGCCATTATTTGCAGAGTATACCTAGAGGGTGCTTCCATATTCGAGTTACACTTGCACTAGTAAGTTTCTCTAGTGTTGGTTGTTGTAATTGTTCTTCCAACTAGTTTAGTGATTGTTTGTTTTATCTCGTAGGGACTTTTTCTAGTGTGTGTTGTTTTTTGAATGAATAGAATGCCCTAGTGTGTCTCTTATCTTCTCACACATTGGAGGATAACAAGCTTCACCAGTCACGAAGTCTTCTGGGCCTAGCACTGTTTACATTGGAGCCACCCCCACCACCGCCAAGGCGAAAGCTAGACCAACAAGGGTCTTTTGAAGCAACGGGGTCATAGGAAACTGTGCTCGACCAACATTTGGAGGAATCAACTATTTTCAACTTTGGAGCGGAATATTTTGGTCCTTCCAACCCTCTAATCACTAATCTATCAGTGCCCATCTTCGTACAGGTCCTACCTTACGAGTGTCAGACAGTGCCGCATGTAGCAATGGAAACAAATGCTTCCATTTCTACTGGGAATGCTTCTATTCCCACCATGGATGTCACCACAGGGGGTGTTCCACTCCCTAACCCAATGTCACCGGTCCAAGCCACCATGGTCTCAGCTGTCTCTACCACAAGCAGTGGTTTGACCCCATCTTTGGCGGTGGCCACTAATCCTTTCATACAGAGTGCGACAAGCCCTCCATTCTCATACATGATGCCTAGCTCAGGTACAAGCCCTGTACTTACCTTCTCCACTACACAGACTATAGATCTGGGGGCATGGAGCTCTAATGTTCCTCTATCAGGGTCCATAGGGGGCACTTCGGGAAGTCATATACTTTCGTCATCCCCTTCACTCGGTGGTACTCACCAGCCTCTCGTCGGACGAAACACACACCATAGTGCGATTGGAGTAGGGAGTCAAGAACTACCTTCTCAAAATATGTCAGTAGGTTCGACACCATTTTCTTTGTTCAGAGTGTTTGGTAACAATGCTTTCTCATTAGCTGCTTTTCTAACTGGGGGAAATATCGGTTATGGACAACCAAATCCTATGAAGGGTACTATTCCTGCACAGGGGGCATGCCTAGGAATTCCTTCCACACCAGGACCTTAGAATGCTTGGCAGGGACCAGTTCCCTCATCAGGAATGTCAATCAGGAGCAACTCCTTTCACAACCAATGGAACCCTGGGCAAGGTGCAGGACCTATGCCCATGGGATCAACATGGGGAAAACATTCCCAAAGTCCTCCAAATGTAATGCACACCCAATCATCTATGTCTTTTTTTGGGAATCAACCGATGATGTCTCCTCAAATGCAAAATCCATACACTGGTCATGGCCATGGTTTCTACCAGAACCCTAGCCAGCAACACAACTTTTCCTGGCAACCTGGTGCCAGTCAAACTCCAGGCCCCTTTTTCCACGGTTATCACCAGAAACCCAAACTACCATTTATGGCAACCTTGCATTTGCCTGACTTAACAAGGTTGTTGAATGACCCTATCTGTCACGATCTACATTGGCCCCCTATGATGACGAATTTTCCTTCAGACATACCAAAGTTTGAATCCAAGCCTAATGAAGATCTAAGAGATCATGTGACTACCTTTCACCTTTGTTTCTCGTCTAATTCATTGAAAGACGACTTCGTACAATTGTGATTGTTTCAACGCACTCTCATTGGGAGTGTTGTGAAATGGTACATTGAGCTCGACCACTCAAGATACTCTTTCTTTGGCGAATCGACAATGGATTTCCTAAATCATTTCCAATTACCTGTGAGATATGACGTCGACATAGATTTGCTGGCTAATTTCGCATAGACAAAAGTGGACCATATCTCTGATCACATCTGAGAATGGGGACGCCGAAAGAGTTTGATTAAAGTTCCAGTCCCACCATCATTCCTGCTTGAGTGGTTCCTTAAGTCTTTGGTCCCACATTTATCCAAAGACATCGCAACGTCGGGAGTGTTTTCCGAAGAATATGCAATCATGAGAGCTCAACATCTTGAGCTCATCTATTCTTAGTCTAGTCTATTGTACGAAATCTTGTCGGATGCGCCACTCTCCATACTTGATAAAACTAGACAGAGAGTTGGACCACATGCTAATGGTATTGTTGGTTTAGCACAAGAAAATCCTGCTGAACAACTGACAAAACAATTGCAACAATTGTCTTTACAACACACGGTAGCCAACCAGACCATTGGTCTGACTGCTCCCCCTACCCAAATGTCAGATGTACAAAGTGTGCAATCGACAAATCCAAAGGCCACCCAGTAGCCCGATGGAAAGAAGAAACAATGTAAAAAGGGTAAGGGGGGATAAGAAACCCACTAATAATACTGGTGGGGGCAACACTGAGAAAATAAAAGAGAAGTATCCATGTAACCTTTGCATGGAAGATCACCTGACTCATCAGTGCCCTCGGCTTGCAGAGGCCCAAAATTTATTATCACAGCAACAACCTATTGTGTTAACGAACCCATTTCAACATGGGCAAAATCTAACCCAAGCCTGTACAAGCGTGGAAGGGGGTAGTCAAGGACCCCCTTCGCCTACGAATATTCCACTATCTGTGAATTTTTATATGGTGAAAGGTGATGCATTTATATCGACTAGAGAACATGACTACAGTAAGCCAAGTACCTCTGAGAAAAGTAAATAAGTTGAAATCCCATCTCTTCCTCTTCATATCGAGAATACATTGGGTGAAACCATGACACACATCCCAAAAGGTGCGTTCAAAAAAGCTTCTCATAACCCAAATGCAAGGGCTGCCCAGAACTACTTTATGGTGGAGGATTTGTCACAAACCCCTTGTGCGATGTCAGCTTTGGAAGTCCTCTAGAGTTGCCCTTCCCAGAGAAAGGCTTTGTTAGCTACTTTAGGATCCGCTGAGACTTGTAACCCGGGTACAATCATGCTTGATATGACTAACTTAAAACCTCGTCTTCCTTACCACGTTGCGTTCCAAATAGTAGCGGCTTATTCCACGAAAACTTTTACTTAGAAAATTTTCTGCACAATGGTCAATGAGGGTGGCTCGACATGCGTAATGTTTTTGGCATGTTGGAAGGCCATTGGGCAGCCCGCTTTGTCTCCATCACCTACTCTCCTCACCACTTTCGAAAGTCGTTCTTTCTAGCCACATGGCATCATCCCTTCTTTCCTAGTGCAGTTAGGGGTGAAAACGTGTTTGTCGAAGTCAAGGTGGTTGATGCATCGCTCGACTACAATATTTTTTTAGGAAGGATTTGGACCTATTCCATGCAAGCAGTGGTCGCGACAATTTTCTGAGGTTTTTTGTTTCCACATGAAGGCCAGATCGTGACCATTGATTAGCTATCTTTCTCCCATTCCAACCCTTCATTGGGGGCATCTGCGGTCCCAATGATTGATAATCCTCAACCTGACATAGTTAACATAGTAGTTGGTTTGTGCCCACCTTTGATGGGTACATTCAATTATCCACCTCCTCAGGGTGATGTGAAGTTCATATCAGACCACCATAAGGTTGAGATTTTCCAAGTTTTGTCATTTTGCACGACTTAGTTCAACGATCCATGGATTCTTCCTTCCCCATCAACCACAATGGAAGGGGCAAAGCACCATGGCATGTCCATGCCCTTGTATACGTCAGAAGTAGCGTACTCTTTATTCCAGCAAGCTTTTGTTGATCCCGATCTGACAACTACACAAGAGTTAGATCCGACTTTAGAGCCTATTTGGGCTCAAGGTTCCCTCATTGATACAGACTCTTTAGACTTAGTCTTGCCCTCCCACGAAGCAATCATTGAGGCAATGAATAGTCTAGACAAATCTTAGGATGATCTTCATCACAGATCTTACTTCCTCCTAGAGTTAAGTAGAATTGAAGCAAGGGAATTCACTTTGACTATGACTAGAGATAGGTCTTGTCCTCCTTTGTCTATGCATGATATTTATGTCGAGGGTAATATGGAAACCATTGTTGAAACTATACCTATTAACATCTCCAGAACCCCTAGCATCATGGAGAATGTTTTCGTCGGAGATGACCACTCCCTCGAAGAGATTTGCTTCTACATGGATTTATTTAAAGAATTTTGTGACGTTTTTGCTTGGTCTTATGAAGAAATGCCAGGCATTGATCCAAAAATTTCCGAACACGAAATCATAACTTATCTTGACGCTAATTCGGTTCGGCAGAAGCTTCATCTAGTTAATCCTAAGAAAGCAACAACTATTAAGGTTGAAGTAGAAAAACTGATCAAAGCAGGTTTTATCTACCCCATCCATTTGACCCAATGGGTGTCAAATCCCGTGCTGGTTGATAAAAAAAAAGGTATGATTCGCGTATGTATGAAATTCCATGATCTGAACAAGGCCTGTCCCAAAGATAATTTTCCCACGCCATTTATCGACTAGATTGTCAATGAATGCACAGGTTGTGACGGGTTTTCTTTCATGGATGGTTTTTTGGGATACAATCAGATACAGATCAAACCCGAAGACGCACACAAAATAGTTTTCATATGTTCAGGGAGTACATTCTCTTATCGTAAGATGCCTTTTGGTCTGAAAAATGCTAGAGCCACTTTTCAGCGGGCCATGTCTTTTTCTTTCCACGACCTCAAACATATAGTCGAGGCCTACTTAGATGATTTAGCATCACAATCTCGTAAGAGAACTGATCATCCCACACACCTCTGACTTATCTTTGAGTGATGTCGCTACTTCTGGATTCGGTTGAACCCCAACAAATGCAACTTTTGTGTAACGTCAGGATGTCTTCTTGGTTTCATAATTTCGATAATAGGGATCATGGTTGACCCTCTCAAGGTTGAGGCAATAGTTCAGTTGCCTCCCCCACACACAATCCTTCAGCTTCAGAGTCTACAGGGTAAAGTGAATTTTTACGGTGTTTCATCGCAAATTATGCTGAGATCACAAAGGAATTTATGCGTTTACTAAATAAATACGTCCCTTTTCATTGGGACAAAGCTGCTCAATGCTCTTTCGACACATTGAAACGTGCCCTCATGACTACCCCTCTGCTTCGGCCACCCAATTATAATAAATATTTTTTATTGTACTTGGCTACGACAGAGTCGTCCATCGGTATGGTCTTATTTTAGGAAGATGATATGCTCTCAGAATATGTGATTTATTACCTGAGCTAAGGCTTGGTGGGACCGAAACTCAATTATTCCCACATTGAAAAACTTGCGTTGGCAGCAATTCATGCTGTCCAACGGTTCCATCATTATATCATGTTTCGCAAGACTACTGTCATTGCCATTGTAAACCCATTTCAATACGTATTGACACAATGGGTAATAGGCCAAAAAATTAGTATATCGATAGTTTTCCTCCAGGAATTTGACTTTGATTTTGTTTCAGCGAGATCCAAAAATTCACTGGTCTTTGCGAAACTCATCTCAAAACTTCCGATCGAGTTAGGTGATGTCATGCCCGAAGAATCACCTATCCAAGGAGACATGTTTTTGATCTCATCTCCAGACCCTTGGTATGGAGATATACTTTTCTATATCCAGACTTTGAAGTGCCCTGCCTCTTCTTCTCGTGATGAGCGTCATCGCATTACGCCATCAGGCCAAGAACTATCTCATACTCGAAGATACTTTGTATCATAGAGGTGTAGATTACACCCTTCATCGATGCCTCACTCATGAGGAAGCCAAAATTGTGCTTAACGATTGTCAAACTGAAGCATGTGGCGGTCATTTGTCTAGGTTGGAAACAACCCAAAAGATTCTACGAGCTAGTTACTTTTGGCTGACATTGATCAAAGATTGTATTGAATCAATCAAGAAGTGTCACTCGTGTCAAATCTTCTCACGGAAGATGAGGGTACACATCACTCCCATGTTTCTCATCATCACCGTTGGCCCCTTCACCAAGTGGGGGATTGATTACACTACCTACAACCCTACTTCAGCAAGGGGTCACCATTATATCATCATAGCCATAGACTACTTCACCAAGTGGATTGAAGCTATGCCAACGTTAAAGGATGATGGCGAAAATTCCGCCCACTTTTTATTTAACCAGATTATAGCAAGGTTCGATGTCTCGAGAGAGATTGTCACTGACCATGGTAGTCACTTTTAGAACACAATGATGACCGAGTTAACATCGAAGCTTGGGTTGAGACAAGAACACTCATCACCTTACTACCCCCAAGCGAATGGTCAAGTGGAAGCTATCAATAAATCTCTCAAGTCCATTTTACAACGAACGATCAATTTAGACAAGTCAAATTGGCATTTGATGTTAGACTCAATCTTATGGGCCTATCGAACATCTGTCAATACTGCAACCGATTTCTCACCTTTTCAACTCGTTTACGGGTTGGAAGCAGTCTTGCCTATAGAGTGTCAAATCCGATCTCTAAAATTGGTAGTACAGTTATTGCCAGACACTTCACCACTGGAAGAACATTTTTAATACCTCTAAAAACTCAATGAGCAACATCGTGATGCGGCCTTGGCCAACGAAGCTCACAAGCAAAAAGTCAAGTGTCAATATGATCGGTCTATTTGTCCTAGGATTTTCTTCGAAGGTGACCTTTTCCTAGTCTATGACCAAGATAAGGACTCCCTGGGGGAAGGCAAGTTCAAAACCATGTGGTTTAGACCTTTCATCATAAAAGAGGTTCTAAAAAAGGGCGCTTATCGTCTGGTAGAATTTGAGGAAAATACTTTGGCGGAGCCTAGAAATGGGCTCTACCTCAAGAAGTATTACTCATAGGCCAATAACCTTGAGTAACGTTTTGTAACATATGTATAGTTCCTGTACATTTTATTTATTTTCTTTTTGCATTTTAGTTTTTACCTTTTTGGTTTTATGGAAGTGTCGTTTTATGTCATCTTTTTCACTATGGCAGATGACAAGTGAATCAGAGGTGTTCGTTGGATTTTTGGATGGTGCAAGCTAACACACTCGGAAGCTTGCTTCTACAGCTTGGGTAATTTACACATATCAACGCCAGTTGTTATCTTTAGGGGGTATCTTTTTAGGTGACACCAAAAACAATGTTGCCGAATACAGTGCAGTTTTAGAGTTGCTACGAGACGTTGTGTTGCATGGTATTTCTCACCTCCAGGTTTATTTAGATGCTCAGCTGGTTGTGTCTTAGTTAAATGGAATTTACCGCATTTGTGATCCTACTCTACACCGACAGTTCCTTAGCGTACATCTCTTAGAATGAAGCTTTGATTACATTACATATATCCATGTTCCTAGGAGATCGAATCAAGTTATAGATGCCCTAGCTAATCATGTATTAGATTGGCATATTGCACACATATAAAGAAAAATGAACACACACACATGTAGACACATTTGTAAATTAGATGTATTCCATAAAAAACATAAAAAGACATAAAAATCCATATATAATATCAAAAACATCAAAGTACATAGGTGGGTGCAAGCGCCTCAAAAATATGACCAGTAATGAGTCATAGGGCTTATGCCCTCAAAAATATACAAGTAGTGCCCTCGACACGAAAAAATATAGCCTAACTAGGGATGGGCCTTGTGAGCCCGGTTGTAATGATCAACGACATTTTCCAAATGCAGAAAAAGATGGACCCACGTCCATGGTGCCCCCACTACATGAGGCTGCATAGAGGGTGGTAGATCCTCAAACTCTGCCATAGAAACGATGCAAGTGAGCGAGGTAAAATTTTGCTCTACTCATCTTAGAACTCTCTCAACCTCACCGGCTGGAAGTCCTCCTGCTGCTAGTGGTCCCCTTGCGATGGCGGGTGTGGCCTTTGGCCAAGGATGTCACCTATTCCTCGCATAATCCGTTGGTTTCACTGGCCCCACATCTGCACACAACAGACACATTTTTGTCAAATACTTTGATATAATAAAAAAATGATATATATGAAAACCTCATGAAATTTTTTTACATAAATTTAAAAAGAAAAAACAAGCTTACCCATCTCACCATGCTCTTCGCTAGGAGGTACCGATATCTCAGTATCTCTCAAGAAGTCAATCCCGACATAGGGGTAATCCTCTATGACTGGGATCTGTCACGACAACCAAGAAAAAAAGTTTTCATCAAAATCCTCAATGTTCCTTCCCCTCCCCTATTGCGGCATCAGCACCGCCCATCTACATAACCCAAGACTAGAGGCTAGGTGCCCTCGTACCACCTCTCGAGGGATGAAACTGGGCACTCTTTCAGAGAATAAAGAGCAGATAATCGTTCCAAACCCGAAGTTCCTCTGATTCCGTAACCAACAATCTGCTAGTTGCCTTTTCATACAATTCAATAATGTGGTGATCCAGTCAAAGATTTGTGCATTTAAGCACTGAACTGCACAATTCATTTGTGCATGAGAGTCTTGATGCAAAGATGTAGACCCAATAATCCACCCGATGAGCAACACTATCACTTTCAATGATAATTTTGAAATCTAGCTTATCGGCACTTGTGAGCTTGTTCTGTCAGTGTCGGCTTCACAGTGGAGTCCAATCAACTTTGATATGTTGAGAGGCCCCGAAGGAAAGTTACGAAAATTGATTGGTTCCCCTCTCCTAGAGAGGCCCGTCAAAAAGTATATGTCCTCTATCATTGGCACTAGTGACTACCCCTCTAACATAAAGGCCTCAGTGTCAGGATGCCAATAATCAACTAAGGCATTCAATAGCCTAGGTTTTGCTCGCATGAACAGACAATGGTAAAACTTTAGCAAACCAATAGAATTAACGTAACAAGAGCATTAGGGTCCGCATCGACCAACTCATCAATATCCTCATGCTCTCTTTCCCTCCAGTGAACATACATCCTACAAATAAACCAAGTTTAGGAGGGTTAACTCTTGCCTTTTTTATTTTTTTACACTAAAGCAAGGGTGCACACGGACTGTTTTGATGACAGTCACATGTACATGCGCTCTGCCATAAGACAGAACAAGTGTACATGTGTGTTGTCATAGGACAGCCCACATGGACCTAGGGCCGTCCTTTTAAAGGGTCGATGCCCCTCCCAAAAATAAAACAAAATGCACAAAGAAATAATTGAATTGCAAGATGAGGTAATTTATACTTACTTGGTCCAAGAGGATGGTTGTATTATCCACCAAGGCTCTCAGAATCAACTCTTTTCACAAAGGGGTAGTTTTGGATTTTAGTCAATTTCTGAATTAACAATGGTGATAATGAGCTGCCAACGTCTATTTATAGATTTTTTGGCCTCGTTTTGTCAATTTTCGGACCCTTTTGTGATTTTTTCTAAACTGAAAATCATTTAACATGGTCCAGGAGTTTTCTTTGGATGGTCACAAAAAGGTTTCTTTGGGTATTTTTGGAGTTTTGGGTCATTTTGCAGGTCCTTTGGTAAAAAGTCTTTTTGCCAACTCGTTGCATTTTAGTTAGGATTCCACCTCCACTTCTTGCATCTTGTTGTCTTTTCCAATTTGCCATAGGATCGATCCCATCATGTCACAACACAGAACCATCATTGTTTCTTTAGAAGTGTCATAATTTGGTGGTAGAGCCTACCTTAACATGGATGCCCTAGGTAGATCCTAGTTTCATTTTGGTGTCCATGCTATTACTAGCGACTATAGGCTCGGGAGTCCTCTTTAGTTTTTCCTAATTACGAGTTTGAGCCTCATTTGCATGATTCATTATCACTCTTGACCTCACCCCCAGGACTCCCCAAAAACATAACGAGTCTTCTTTTAATCCCTTCTTAGACCCTCTAAACATGAAAATATTGTCGATCGATCTTGTGGCCTTTCATGCTCGTTAAACTAAAATTTGAAGTCACGTCTGTCCAGTGGTAGTTTACCCATTTTTGGGTCTGGATGGTCAACTGTACGAACAAAGGTATGCTCTAGGGGCCTTGGTCCCCTAGAAGAGTATTATCAGGTATGATTTTAGCCCTTTTTCGGGCCTGAGGGACTAAATTTACGAAAAGGAACCCCACGAAGTCCATAGTTAAGCTCTTTTCAGACTCTCTAAAATTGAAAAGATCATTGAGTGACCTTATTCTTTCACACTCATTAAACTGGTCAAAAAGAACATTCCTGACAGAGTCCATAGTTAAGCTTTTTTCAGACTCCTTAAAAATGAAAAAATTGTCGAGTGATCTTGTCTTTATCACACTCATTAAAATGGTTTTGAATAGACATGTTCTTGATGCTAATTTATCCCTTTTTTGAACCGAATAGAGTACCTTCAAAAAAGGTACCACAGTGGAGTCTCCTTTTACGTTTTTTCAGACTCTCTAAACATGAAAAATGATCGATCTTACCTTCCTTGGGCTTGTTAAACTTACACCGAAGGACGTTATCATTGTGTCTTGTTAACTGCATTTGCATTCCTACATATTTGGCATAATGTCATCTCCATGTTGCTCTCAACTGAACCATCTGAAGCATGCCTTATAACGCAAGCCTTGTAGCACTTTTCCTTTGCATCTTGACACCTTGACCCTTGGAGGAATTTTTCCGAGTATGTTTTCCTGCTTTGAACATCAGTCTAGTCCTTGAGCCTAGAGCTAGTATGTTTGCGACACTTGTTCCTCCTTTGTAACGTAGCATTCTTTATTCTTTTTCAAGATTTTCATAATTATTTGAAAAAGACAAAAAAAATCAGATATACCCAAAAAAGAGGAAGGGAAAAGTATTTTCTTTTTTTATCGGCATCACAATGAGTCACCCTTAGATAAATCACATCCTTTCATTTGTTCGTCAAGCCCTGAGATTTAATATAACCTTAGGAAGTTGTTCTTTCTACATACGAGTTGTGTCCTCCTCCATTTGGTTATTCTTCCAAACATATGGAGAGTTTGTGTTGCCTCCTACATCGTGAAATTATGTCAATGCCATGTTTCCTGAGTCTCATCATTTGTAGTGCTATTGTCCAAGGGAAGTTTTCCCAATCCTGAGTCGTCCCCTCTATAGTTTGTCTCTTGCCCCCATGCCTGGCCATCCTAAAAACCCAATCAAATCTTTGTTCAAAATCAATGAAGCCTTTAGTCTGATCATCAAAGATCCTCTAGTCCAATCCCGACGAGCCGTCGAAGACCTTTGGGTGGTGAATTCGTACACTCATATTACACTCCTACCCGAGTTTTGAATATTTTTTAAGTTGTTTCTCAAGCTCTGATGTTGTTGTCTCCAGCCATTAGGTCGTATCAACTTCTGGAAGGTGGATACTATACATGTATATATTTTTATTTCGAGATGTAGATCTGTTGTGTATTGCTCGTGGCTACACTCTATATAGTTATATGACATAGATCTGCAATGTATTTGATTGGCATCCATTATTTTATTTTATCCCATGAATGGGTATGCCTACCTCGGTGAGACAATTGTTATTTTACAGATGGCACCTCTCGAATTCTGGTTCCTGGGATCACTGGTTCGGTACGTTGGTAAATATTGGTAATGTATTTCAGCCATCAGATGCTCTTATGACCTCACACATTAGGGGGCATCTGTTATAACCCTAATTTGCACAATACATGCTTACCTGGCATTAGGCCATCTCATAACCCTTCTTTTCCAAGCCATCACATTTTTAACCCCATTTTTAAAATCCCATGTGCCTTGCTCCATTACTGCACACGTGTACACGCTAGTTGACTTACTACAGCCCGCGTGTACCTACAAAAGCACGAAAAAAGGAAATTTGCTGATGAAACACATAGCTTTGGGAAAGTTAACTAAACCTTTCGGCCATGCATGGATGGTCACTTGACCAAATACCTAGGTCCTTATATCCTATAAAATAAGGGGTAGGGGTCCGATTTGAAAAGAGGAAAATCATAGTAGAGAAACTATACCCAAATTGGCATTCCTTTTGTCCCAACCTTTAGCCATCCTTGTGAAAAGAGAATTATAGAGAAAAGTAGTTGGAAGACAGTTGAAGAGGAGCCCGGGACTAGTTTTGAGGAGCAGTGTTGGCCACATATTGTAAGTTTACTCTTGTGAAGATTAATACAAAAAGGAATACTTTTCCCATCCCACCATATCATGTGTTCAAGTTGAATGTTTATTTTATGATATTGTCACAACTAACCCAACAATTAGTATATGAAATGCATGTTCATAGCTCTCTGTTTGTTCATGTGTGAATGTAGGTCAACATTGGGAGGAGGCCCGCAATCAAAGAGTGAGTGAAGACAAAGGGATCGACATCAAACGAAGGACTTAAGGTAGAGTTATCTAATCTTGTTTACACCTTTGTATTGCATGTGTGTGGGGTTTCGTGTCAGGAGAATGGTCATTTTTTTGTATGCATGATCAAATCCCTTAAATGCTAAGTCCGTAGGGGATATTTACCCAACAACACTCACTCATGGGGGTTTTTCCTTTACATGATCCTGTCATCCCGTAGGTGGCCACGTTAAATATGATTTTGACTCAAGTGCGACAACCCCTACAAACATCTGATTCTTTGGTAGTACCTAGTCTTGGCGAGTATAGTTCATCATCTCTGTCAAGCTTGTTAAAAAATGAAACAGATCCCTTTCCATTCAAATCAAGTCTCACTCTGGGTCACATACTTGAACCTTCTTTTCCTCTTCCATGTGAAAATGTTCCCATTAGTAAACAAATTACTAAATGAGGAAAGAAAAGGAGTCGCAGAGGAAACGACGCTTGGGGGGTAGGTTTCCATCCTTTGGGAATCATGCTGGAGAAAACCTACTAGCTTATATCATGCAAGTTGGGGGAAAAACATCTTTAGAGAGACATGATGCTAGGAGTGATCCTCGCTTGGGGGTCATTCCCATCATAACGTAGTATTCTTTTCTAGAACATGCTTAGTCTCTGTTCTTTCTCGTGCTCGTAAATACATGAGAATAAGTTACCGAGATTAGTCTTTGTTCTTTCTTGTTCTCATTAATACATGAGAATAAGTTACCGAGTATAATTTTATCTCTTTTTTGGACTCGTAAAAGTTATACAAAAAAGGAACTCTTTGGAGTCTCCTTTAATCTCTTTTCAAACTCTCTAAACATGAAAAGATTGTTGAGCGATCTTGTTTTCTTTCACGCTCGTTAAAGTGAATTAGAATGCACATCTATTGAGTGTTTTTTTATCTCTTTTTCAGTCTCATTAGACTATTTATGAAAAATGAATACTATAGTCAAGCATGATTATAAGAGTTCTCCTAGGTATTTTTTTATACTTTTTTCAGACCATGGAGACTAATTTCATGAAAAATTTCATCTGGAGTATTCTTTGTAAATATTTTTAGACTCTCAAAATATGAAAAGATCATTGAGTTTTCTTTCCTTGGACTCATAAAATATGCACAAGGAAAGACCCATCTGGGGCCGAACCCATATTTCTTCAGGTTCGTTAAACATGTGAAGATGGGGCTCATCCGAAGGATGAGATATACCAAGCATTTGTTATCCTCCTCGATCTCACTAAAAAACAAAGAGGTACTCTCCTATCTGGATGGGAAAATGTTTTGAGAAGTGGGTCAATTATTTCATTTATGGCAGCTTTGTGTCTCCCTTGGACATGTCACTTGTTTGAATCCCATGTGTCGTCATACTCTTTTGACTCCTTTAGAATAGAACCCTTGGTTATTGTCACATTCCATGCGTCATCATACTCTTTCGAATCCTTCAAAGAGATCCACTGGTTTTCATCACATCATCATACTTGGTCTTCATGCTTTGTTGAGTCAATGTTGTCAAGTCATTCATTGTGCTACACAATGTTCAAGGGAAGCCAACCTCTTCATTTTCACCTCTGTGTCAGTTCACCATCACTTGATCCATCACTATTCATCACTATCCTTATTCGTTTCATGTCGATGATCGGGGATACATCATGACTCTCCTTTGACGAGTCTATTTTTGTTGACATCAACACATTATCTAAGAATTAGACTTAGAAACCAATCAGTATCTTAGAGCCTACATGGCTCAATGGAAAGTTTCCTCACTTTTGACAGTGGGTCTACATTATTGACCTCTGATCGGAAGATTCCACCGAGTGTTCGAATTCATATCATCTATTCACATTCGATGGAATGTAGTCAGAGTACCTTGGGAGTCATTTTCATCATTGGTGATTTTCCTCACACTTGTTAATGGTATACATTATTGACCAGTAATCAAGTGGCTTCTACCATGTTCGATGCTGAGACCTCTATTCACATGGTTAGATTTGTATTATTTGAGATCGAGATTGAAGACCTTGGGGGGACTATCCAATAAACACTCTTCTTTTTATCTGCCTTTCCCAAGCTATGATGGATATTATGAGGTTTTGATATATGTTGTGACATAGATCCACATTGTATTGGTCTGTGGCTATGTTCTGTCATGTTGTAGCTCCATTGTGTACAATCTCATGGCTACACTTTGATCAATTCATGGAGATATGAATCCACATTGTATGTTCGGTTTCCATATCCTTAGTCAATACTTTCATGGATCCGCAGTGTATTGGTCAACGACCATGCTTTGAGCTATATTATCTTGAGTATGGGTATGCCTACCTCTGGGATGATATATGTATATTGATTGATTCTTGCTTTCTTTCTCACAGGTCTTCTGAATTCAGTCCCTTGATTCCAAATTATTACAAAGTGTTTCGACCATCATTTTTCTCCTCTCATCTCACACTTTGGGGGGCATATGTTATACACCATTTTTTCCTACTTTGCTAAGTGTTGTAAGTGTCGTACTTCATTTTGCTAAGTGTCATAAGTGTCTCACTTCACTCTGCTCTGTTTTGCAAATGTCACAACAGCCATGGACTATTCTACTAAGTGTCATACCTTATTTTTCTCACTTTTCCTAGGTTTCACCACCTCAACACCATGCAATAATGATCCATTACATCCCCTTGAGCATCAAGAAGAGAAAATTTCTTGCAAAATTGACCTTTTTCACTCAGTCCTGGCTTGTTTGACCATGAACACCCCCTTTATTGTGATGGGGGAGAATCCTTATCCTATTTCGGTGTTAAGGGACTATCTTGGATTTCCTGTACACCACTCTAGGGGATCTTCCATGCATATTTGGTCAAAATCCATGAATCGAGGGGCATCTTTCGAGGACTTTCTGGATGGTTTTGGGTTTTTTTTCTAGTTTTCATCAAGATATGATTCAAGCCTTCTTCCATCCTATATTGGAGGAAGTATAACCATAAATATAACTCAAATCCCAATGTAATTCACCTTATCCTCAACTACACTCATATTTTATCCTAATGGTTAGCCCTTTCTGCATCTATATAACCAGGTCATTTCAGAGTGAGAGGGGGATGGAAAAGAAGGAATATATAAAACCTATGATCTTGTGAAATAGAGCCAAAAATTTGTGAATAAGCTGAGTCGGATTCATGTTCAAGGGATGAAGAAAGAAGCTTGGAGGATTATAGCATTATCAGGTTGTAAACTTCTTGATTTTTATTAATATAAGAACTTGGCCTATTTCTCTTAGGCTGTCTTATTAACTTCTTGTTTATTTTATTACTTTGTCTAAGTATCAATAGGTAGGTTTTCTATTACCTAATCATAGATAGTAGGATAAGGTTTCTTTGTTCTTGCAGGTTTGACTTCACAAGGGAGCTTCTTGGATTGGTGCTCAACCATTGGAGTGACGAGGACAAATGAAATAAATCAAGTGCATATACCTTCTCTTCTTCTCTCTCAACCCTAGAGGTTGTCTCACTTGTAGGAAACCCGAGTGAGGGGAACTCAACCTGTCCACAGGGGGAGAAATCTCACCACATGCCCCTGTCTTGTAGTTTGTACTGCTTCTAAAAAATTGTATCCTATGTTAACTCTGCTTGAGTATATGGTTCTAAGTCCTCTATGGTAGGTAGGACTTGCTCCTCCTCCTGATCCAACATGGAAAGCTCATAGATCTTGAAATTATCCACATTCACTACTACGTAAATGCACATGTATTAGGGTATACTAAGTCTATAAGCATTATCTCTCACCTTTTCCAATACCTCAAAAGGACCATACCATGGGCCTTGATCTTCTTACCAAGACCCTATAGCATTTCCTTATTCAGTTGTAACCATATTGTGTCTCCCACTTTAAATGTTCTCTCTATTTTGTGTTGGTCATGTCTAGCCTTGTACATTTCATGTGACTTCTTTGGTGTCTGTTGTACTTGCACATGGATCTATATGATATTATCAACATTTTTTTCTTCTTTTAATGCATATCCTGTGAGGTCCTCCCTCACTCCTCCTCATTTTCCATATACAAGATATAAGGGTGAAGGTGGAAAATACCCAAAACAAATTTCAAAAGGTGGCTTACTAATAGAAGTGTGGACTACTCTATTATAATAGTATTGTATATAGATCAAATTTTCATCCCAGGTCTTGTTGACTACTTTCATCTACCCATCTGTCTATGGATGCAATGTTCTAGACCTGTTCAACTTAGTGTTCATATTCTCCCATAATGTAGTCCAAAATGCACTGATAAATAAGGTATCCCTATATGATATGATTCTCCTTGGTATCCCAAAGTGAAACCATACTTGTTAAAAGAACTTGTTTGTTTCTTCTTTTCCATTGATGTTATTTTTACAAGGCATACGAATGCACATTTTGCTGAAAATTTAAACTACCACAAATAGATAGTCATGTCCCTTCCTGGTTGTTGGTAAACCTCCCACAAAATCCATGGAAATATTTTCCCAAGGTCAAGTGGGTACAGGTAAGGGATGGTATATACCTTTCTTCTTGTTATTGGGTTTGTTGGTACAACAAAGTATACATCCTATAATATACTGTACTACATCTTCTTGCATTCTAGGCTACTATACATACCTCTCTAAGTTGGAAACTATCTTTCCAACACAAAATTGTCCTACAACCTTGAAGGTGTGAGATTATCTAATAATCTGCAATTGTTCACCTTTAGCAACACAAATCTTGTCGAGCTTGTAGAGTAGACCATTCTAGAAATTATAGTCAACCTTCTTGTCACCTTATTCTATATGAATTTGGCCATGTAGCTATTGAAACACCTGCTTGAAGTCCTCATCTTCTATGTATGCCTCTCTATATGCATCATGAGTAAAAGGTTCCATGTACATTAGAGTTCCCAATGATGTAATATTGGATGTGGGTGGCCATGAAAGCATGTCTACCAACTTGTTTTTGTTTCCCTTCTTATACTTGATGACTAGATGAAATTGTTGTGAAAAACCCATCCACTTGTAATGCCTAGTTTGTTTTATCTTATTGTGGGCCTGCAAATACTATAGTGGATAGTTATTTATGTGGATGATAGTCTCCTTTCCCATCAGATATTTCTTCCACTTCTTTATATCTTGAACCGGGGCATAGAGTTCCTTTTCATAGGTAAGGTAGTTGAGAACTTCCCCATGAAATATTTCATAATGATAGCATATTGTCCTTCCTTATTGCATCAAAACTACTCCCATGGAATACCCACTTGCATTTGTCTCCACTTCGAAGGGATTCTGCAAGTTTGGTAGTGCAATAACTAGTGCTTGATTGATCTTTCTTTTTAGATCATTAAAGTCCTTATCTTGATTCTTCCCCCATTGGAAACTCTTACCACTGGATGTTATGGCATGGAGTGGTCCATCTACCACTAAAAATGAAGGTATGAACTTCTGCAGGTATTTTTTTCCCCCAAAAAAACTCCTAATTTCACTGACATTTGTAGGAACTGACCATTTCATGATGGCCTCCATATTTTCAGTATCTATCTTGAGCTCCCCTCCACTGATCATGTACCCCAAATACACTAAAGACTACTGAAAAAATTCACATTTAGTGAGATTGGCCAAAACCTGGTGTTGCTTCAAATTCTATAACACTTGCATAAGATGTGAGATGCACTCCTCCCAGGTAGCACTATAAGCATGTATATCATCCAAATAGACAATAACAAATGAATCTAGATAAGAGCGTTAAACATCGTTCATTGATCTCATAAATGTAGTTGGTGCATTGCATAAAATGAATGGCATAACAAATCACTCATACAAACCTTTCCTTGTATTGAAGGTATTCTTCCATGTATCTTCTTCTTTGACACATACCTGATGATATCCATATTAATGAAGTACTTGACATGCTACGGTTGGTCCAATAGATCATCAATCCTTGCAAGAGGGTATTGATTCTTTAGTGTAATATTGTTCAATGCCCTATAATCAATACACATTCTCTAATTCATGTCTAGCCTTGTACATTTCCTATGAATTCTTCAGTGTCTCTTGTACTTGTGAATGAATTGGTTTGATCTTCTCAACATTTTTTTCTCCTTTTAATGCATCTCCTGTGAAGTCCTCCCTCACCCTTCCTCATTTTCGGTATACAACATCTAAGCGTGAAGGTGGAAAATACCCAAAACAAGTTTCAAAATGTGGCTTACCAATATAAGTGTGGACTTCTCTATTATAAGAGTGTTGTATATAGATCAAATTTTCATACCAGGAATTCAGATGCTTCTGATTGTAACCCGTAAAAACTTGCACCAAATTCCTGTTGATTACTTTAGTCTACCCATCTATATATGGATGAAATGTTGTAGACCTCTTCAACTTAATGTCCATATTCTTCCACAATGTAGTCCAAAAAGCACTGATAAATCAGGTATCCCTGTCTAAGATGATGCTCCTTGGTATCCCAAAGTGCACCCAGACTTGTTAAAATAACTTGTTTGATACTTATTGTCCATTGCTGGTATTTTTACAAGGCACGAGAATGCACATTTTGTTGAACCTAAAAACTACCAAAAATAAATAGTCATGTCCCTTCCTAGTTGTTGGTAAACCTCCCACAAAATCCATGGAAATATTTTCCCAAGGTCAAGTGGGTATAGTTAAGGGATGGTATAGACCTTGCTTCCTGTTACTAGGTTTATTGGTACAAAAAAGTATACATCCTCTAATATATTGTACTACATCTTCTTGCATTCTGGGCTAGTACACATACCTCTCTAAGTTGGAAATTGTATTCCCAACACCAAAATGTATAACAACCTTGAAGGTGTGAGCCTCTCTAATAAGATGCAATCATTCATATTTAGGAACAAAAATATTTCCTATCTTGTCGAGTAGACCATTCTAGAAATGATATTCATCCTTCTTGTCGCTTTCTTCTATATGAATTTGGCCATGTAGCTGTTGAAACACCTCCTCGAAGTCCTCATCTTCTATGTATGCTTCTCTATATTCATCATGGGTAAAATGTTCCACTTGCATAAAAGTTCCCAAAGCTGTAATATTGGATGTGGGTGGCCATGAAAGCATGTACACCAACTTGTTTGTGTTTCCCTTCTTATACTTGATGACTAGATGAAATTACTGTAAAAACCCCATCCACTTGTAATGCCTGGTTTGTTGTAGCTTACTATGGGCTTGCAAATACTATAGTGGATGGTGATCTATGTGGATGATGGTGTTCTTTCCCATCATATAGTGCTTCCACTTCTTGATAGATTAAACTAGGGCACATAATTCCTTGTCATAGGTAGGGTAGTTGAGAACTGACCCATTAAATACTTCAGAATGATAACATATCGACCTTCCTTCTTGCATCAAAACTACTCACATGGAATACCCACTTGAATCTATCTCCACTTCGAAGGGCTTCTGCAAGTTTGGTAGTGAAAGCACTGGTGCTTGAATGATCTTTCTTTTCATCTCATCAAAGGTCTTCTGTTTATTCTTCCTCCACTGGAAACTCTTGCCATTGGTTGTTATGGCATGGAGTGGTGCAACTACCACTGAAAATGAATCTATGAACGTCTTCAAGTATTATGTCACCCACCAAACACTCCTAATTTTAGTGACATTTGTAGGAACTATCCATTCCATGATGGTCTCCATATTTGCAGTATCTATCATGAGCTCCCCTCCACCGATAACATACGCCAAATAAACCAAATACTATTGAGAAAATTGACATTTATTGATATTGGCCAACAATTGGTGCTTCTCCAGATTCTCTAACACTTGCGTAAGATGTGAGATGCACTCCTCCCAGGTAGTACTATAAACCCGTATATCATCTGGAAAAAAATTAACAAATGAATCTAGATAATGGCATAAAACATCATTCATTGGTCTCATAAATGTAGCTAATGTGTTACATAAACCGAATGTAATAACCAACCACTCATTCAAACCTTTCTTTTTTTTGAAGGAAGTATTCCATGTATCGTCTTCTTTGACTCATACCTAGTGATATCTTGATTTCAAATCTAGATTAGTGAAGTACTTGGAATGCTACAACTGGTCCAACATATCATCAATCCTTGGCAAAGGGTATCTATTCTTCAGTGTAATATTGTTCAATTCCCTGTAATGAATTCACATTCTATAAGTCCCATCCTTCTTGGGCACAATTATGATGGGTGACCCACAAGGTGAGGTACTTGGTCGAATCATACCCTACTCTAGAAACTTCCACAACTTCTTCTTCACTTCATTCACTTCTAGAAAAAACTATCTATACAACCCAATATTCAACAATGGGGACTCTAGAGATAACTATATTTCATGCTCCACATCCCTCTTGGGTTGTATCCCTTTAGGCTCCTTGAAAAATCCTCTGTATTCCTATAGAAACTCCTCCAACTGATGTTTCTTCTCTTTAGTACACGCCTCTAGGGATGCCTTCACTCTCATTGACTCATCATCTCAATGATTTTCTCTTAAGAAAATCAAACCATATTTCTTACTATAAATAATCAAATTCTTGTCTTGGTTTACACTTACTTGTGAGATCTTTGACTTTCCTTTATGTGTGTTGATGATTTAGGAATTCCCATCCTTGATTAGTCAGTATTGGTTGTCTCTCCACATGAATATTGCATCCCTCATATATGTGTAAGGGATTCCAAACACTACTCCACATACATCAATGGGTACTACTTCCAATTCACCTTCATCAATAAAATCAACACTTATAGCAAATTTAATCTTACACTGTTTCGTTACCTTTATCTTTGCATATTTTTTTACCCAACCCAATGGATAGGGGCTAGGATGATCGTGAACCTCCAATCTAAGCTTGTTGACTAGATCTGCTACTATGATACTAGCCTATGAACCAAAATTGAACATGGCATATATCTTGTCCTTATTGACCTAAATCGTGATGTGGAAGAGCTTGTTCATCTCCTTCTCTTCCTAGTGATGAAGGCTACTCATATTCACCTCCTTCTGCATAGATGTGAAAACAATATTTTCATCCACATCTAAGCTATTTTCAACCTGATTTCTTGAAAATTTGGCTAAAAGGTTATTTTTTCTTTCTGTCCTTCTTGTGCCTCTTTGGGTTCAACTCTCAATGCAGTTTCCAACATTTTTCCTCCATGTGGCCATCAATGTTGCAATTATTGCAATGGTTGTTGGGATATTTTAATTGATGTGTAGTGGTTGTTGTCTTCTTATATTTTCCCCATTTCCATTTATTCTTCCCCTCCTTGGAAGCTTCCAAGTGATAGTTTTGCTTCAAACCACTTGGTTTCCCCTTATTTTTTCCTATTTTTTCAAGGTATTGTTCTTGTACACACACCTCATCCACTATCCTTGGCTTGAAGAGTATCACATGATTTTGTAGATGACTATGTAAACCCCCCATATACTTGAGGAGTACATCTGGGTTCTTGGGAGAGATACCCAACATGATGGACATCTTTCTAACTCATGTACACTTTGCCCCTTCCTTTGCTTGAAGTAGTTCCACCAGATCTATTGGTCCTCTACATATCCGATAGGGTAGAATTGGGGCTTGATGAGGGTTTTTCTATCCTCTCACCTAGTTATTGGTGGATCACCCTCCAACCAAAGTGATTAGGTATGGATTTCCCACCAAGTTAAGGCATGGCCCTCTAACTTCAATCTAAGAAATGAAATCTTCCTCTCTTCCTCTATATGGTGAACACTAAAATAAACTTCTAGTTGTTGCAACCAATGATTCAATTTTAATGCATCGATCTCACCTTGGTATGGATTTATTTCAACTTTATCTTCCATATTGAATAGGGACTATGAATGGTTCATGACAATTGAACTAGGCTTCTCTTTCTCATATTCTTTCCATGACTCCTTTCCTAAGTCTTCCTGATCTCCTGATTTCCCATCTGATCTGATATCTGAGTTAGATCCTTCGTCATTTTTGAGTGCTCTGATATTTCTTGCTAGATCCTCCATTATGAGGTTCATATTGCTACTGATGTCGACAACTTTCACTTCAAACCTCTAAAATATATCTTCTATTGTTTCTTGAGGTTTGTTTTGAATAGACTCATCCACCATGGCTAGGGTTTCTACAAATTCTCTTTAAGTCGATCCTTGGATCCTACAACTTCACAAAAATATCCAAAAGAAAAACCTGCCTATGATACCAATATGATCTATAAACTATCATGGATATTCCATTAGAATAGTTTGTCACAACATATCTAATTTAATAGCCAAATAAATTTAAACATCATTTTATTTCAAAAACTAAGGCAGTAACTTCATAACAGAATAATAATCTTCATAATAATAACTTCAATAACTTAAATTTAACCACGAATAATAAATTTAATAATAGATTAATAACAATTGCATAATTTTAAATACCTGAACCTGATGCTAATAACTCTCCATTTGTCCTTTACCTTCTTGAACACTGCTGCACTGTAAAACACTTCCCAAAACCTAGTTCCTCCCTGCCAACTAGGTAACTTCCTAGCTCCAGGATATCATATGGATATCCTAGCCCCTGTGCCCAAAACCTCCAACAACCCCGGTGCCTGACTGATACAATCCCACTCCCCAAAACTCCACTCCTCTTTGCAAATCTAGAGCCCCCAAAATAAATCACTCATCCCCCATAGAATGACCTCCCCTAAACCTCCTTCCCCTCCATATCCCTCCTTCACCGACTTCCCCTTCATTTATTTCCTACCTAACCCATTTATTACCTTCTTATCCTTTTGTCGTTAATGCCCCTTATCCCCTTTATTATTATTTTATCCTCTTGTAGTTAATATGTTATCCCTTTTTTGGGTACGTAACTTAATTTAATAATATAATTTATTATCCTCCTTTTATTTCTTTACC
>JZKD02S1996548.1:801998-816450 GCA_000966675.3 Picea glauca | reverse complement strand
GACAAAGATCATAGGTGTAGGTTAAGAGGAAAATCTTAATAAGTATGTAGTCAACTATACTGCCTCCACCTTTATGGGGTTGGTAATACAAAGCATCAAATATTGGAAATATAGACTGACGATATAAAACAAACCATGAGTGGGACACACCAAGCACTAAGGATCGCCCCACAAAATGATATCACCCTAAGAAGAGTTACAAGAAATCTTCAATACATATCAACGTGCAATTCCATGTTTACATGCAGTGAACTGGGAAATGTAGGATAGTGGTGAACTGCAATGGATACACATCACAAAGGAATGTTCAGCTGATATTTATGAATATAAATCTTAAATGAACTTGAGGTAAGCAAAGAAACCCTTCGCTCCATGTGACCACTGTTGAGACAAGCAACTCTTTCCAAACCTCAAAAACCACCAAATTTCCTAGTCTCATGTTGGAATGTTCATATCCAAGCATATTATGTGATAGATGGCAAGGGCTGCTCTAGACTGTCTTGACTCTCCATAAGAACAGTTAAATCCTCATCTATGATCTCGATGCATGGGCTACCAACAATTCAAACCATCTCATTATTCGTATGCCTATAGAGATACCCCCCCCTGAAATTTGTCTATCTAGGAGCTAGCCCTAGTGTAATATTAATTTAATAGCTTAAATTTTAATTTAATGCTAAATATAATTTAATATTAATTTCAAATCAAAACATTTAATTTCAAGTCACATGTTTGGCTTATTGGTGGAAGCATTTGGTTTGGTTTCAATAGGTTATGAGTTCCATTCCCATGGGTGCCACTTTGTGAAGGTTTAAATTTTTTTTTTTTTAACAAATGATATATATTAAAATGATTTTTCTTTTTTATTTAATATTTAATATTTAATATAAATCAAACATTAATTTTTAATATTTAACCTAAGTTACACATAAAATAAGGAAATAAAAAAATTTAAAATAATAAATGAATAAAAAAAAACTAGAGTCGGGTAGTGGGTCCTCGCATGAGGCCTACGTGCCCCCTCCTTCCCGCTTACTCTTCATACCTAACCCTAAAACCCTACACCTGCCAGCTCTTCGAACCCTATGTGTCCTTCAAACCTAACACTCCATCACTACTGCCTCTCTCTCTCCCTACGCAAATGCGCCCTCGGCTTCTCCCTCTCTGCTACGGTGGCAGAGTTATGGTAATGGCCGTGAGCTCCTTCCCCTGGCAATGCGTTGAGCAATGGGTTTAGTGATTGTTTGTTGCGTTCTTTGCTCCATCGAGCTTGCTCCACAATATAACCTGCTGCAATGAATTCTACTCATGAAAATGGAGTTTTGGGGTGAGTCGCGAGTTGGCTGGTTTTTTTTCATTTTGTTCTTCTGGAAAATTTTAGTTGTTCGCTGTATAATTGTTTTCTTCGCTGCATGGATTCTTTCATTCAACTCTAAACCTATCGAGCTCGAGTGCGGCTTCGGCTTTAGAAATGTGTGTTTGCTCGATTTTTTTTTTTTTTTGAAGGGGTGATGTTTCGAAGGATTTTTTTTTTCTTAGGCTTTTCCGGGGTACGTTGTTTTTACCAGTCATTTCCAATTTTCATAGATAGCTGCATATTCTAGCAGTTCCAATTAGCCGACAATATTTTTGCACATCATCTTCCAAATATGCACATTGGTTGGCCTTGTTTGCTTCCAATTCTATGGTCCAATGTCGGTCTGGTATATTGTGTTGATTATGCGGTTGATGTTTTCACCTGAAAATACTATGAGCTCTTAATTACTGTGAAATAATTCTAGGGAAAACAATAGATTGGTTTAAATAGGTAAGACTATATGATATCTGTTATATTGGAGTACATCCAGTGTTGGGTTTAGGACGTATTGCATTGCATGTGATTCTTTGGGTGGGATTTGGTATCAGGGGCTTTGTTTGGAAATTGTAAGCCTCTTACAACTACGCCAAAGTTGACTTGTTGCATCTCTGCTTCATAGCCCTATATGTTTTTTAGTAACTCAAATTTCATTCTCTACAGAGAGCTTCTATACAATTGATTGCTCTTTAAAACAAAATCTAGTGGCAGCAAGAAGATGGTTATCTTATCTACTATGTACACAGGCCCACAGTTTGAGTCATCTATTTGTATTGGGTTATTGTATGTGGCACAATTGACCATTTAGTTTGTCAAGCCAGTTGATAATGAATTTTATTTTCCTTTCTAGGGCGACTAAAGACAGGGAAGCAGTGATAGTTCTAGAGAAAAGTCTAAACATGCAATCTTTTGTTGTTGGAATGTAATATGTTATATTGTGAATATTGTGACTAAATTTTAGACCCACGTGAGAAATGTGATAGTGTGTGAGAGATGAGGAATTAGTGTCCATGATACTAAGTAGTCTATGGGATGAAGATTACATCATCAAATTGCCAACATTTTGAAAAGTGAATGTCTAGCTATGGGTAAAGGAGAATACAATCCAAGCAAAGAAAACAGAAACAAAAACATGATAGGGAATAAATATATGTGGGGGTGAAGCCTGATGTTCCATTACCCTCTGTAGGTGTATTCATATGTATGCCCCTTATGGGGACGCTAGCCACTCTTAGGAGCTTCTTCCCGCGGTTCATCATCTAGGTGGCCCGTCTCCTAGTAATTTGAAATTTCCCACTGGTTGGTCTAAAATAACTGTATCCAACTGATTTCCTCTAGTACCGTTCTTTTGATGTGTTTGTAGCCATTACAACCAACGAGGAAATGCAGCTCTGTCTCAATCTCCTCCAATTCACATATTTGGCACATCTTGTGTTCCCAATATTCTTTAGGTACCTGCCATCTCCTTGTTTTGCTGCTGAACATGTGTGAGTTTGTTCTTATCTGTTCCAGAGTTTGCTTCTCTGTTCAAGACATGTTGATCAACAATGTTAACTAACATTTATTCTTGGATTTTTATTTCACATCTGTAGTTGAACTGCTCGATATAATATGGTTGTTTTCTTTGGGCTATACTCTTCCACTTTCCCATTCTAAATCTGTTCTGAAGGTGTCCTCTTAGTTCTTTTCTATCTCTACGACAATGCCTTTCTACAATATTCCAGTCCTCCAACCATTTTTGCACTACAATTGTCATGTTTCCTTTCTTCTTTCTAGTACTTATTTACTAAACTGTGCAGGTATCCTTCACTCCTACATTTCCCTTACCCTCTTCTAGTATAACATTAATCTTGTTTGTGCTTCCATTTATAGTGGATAGAGTCCTATTTCTGCTATGATAATTTCCGTAAAGAAGAAAAAACAAACCAAAAAGAACAAGCTACCCCAGCTAGAACTGGGTAGCAACGACTTAAGGGATAATTTGAAAAAAAAACCAGATATTTGTTTATCTCTGATTCGAATTGGGTTTCTCCTTAGACTCTAGGTGTGGCAAGCGATGGCTCGAAACTGGAATCTTGGTGCCAGAAACTCCTTGTTTTGCCAACTTTGCTAGAATTCAGTTATCCTCGTTCGGGACTTCTTGCCCAACAGTGGGATTTTGCATTTGAGTGTCATTAAGGCTTTTCTTTATCATCTAATGGGATTGCATGAACTAATTTTAAATTCAGCTGACTCAGTGATCACCTATTTTTCTTTCTCTTTCTTCGCTTAGCTTTTGAAAACCATTCTGACTTTCTTTTGAAATGGATGGATCGCAATTTTCCTCCTGAATACTTGAGTTTTTGGATAAGCTTCCTTCAAGTGGCCTGCCTCTAAACAATGCTTTCTTGGAGGTTGCATTCTTATAGTCTAACTTCTTAGTACATTTGAAAGCTTCCTCTAGATTTATGTAACAATCTTAGTTGCTTGTTTTACTTTGGTAATTTGTTTTTTTTACATTTTCAATTCTTATTTCATTTATATATATATATATATATATTTAGATTTGTTTATANTTGTTTTTTTTTTTTACATTTTCAATTCTTATTTCATTTATATATATATATATTTAGATTTGTTTATATAATCAATTAATAGTGAGTTTGGTTTGGTTTGTAGGTTAGGCGGGACTGGAGCTAGAGCTTTGAGCTGGGAACTTGGCCCATAGGCCCAGATTTTAAACTAAGACGCTCTGATACCATATGTAATAGCCAAATAAATTTAAACATCAATTTATTTCAAAAACTAAGGCAGTAACTTCATAACAGTATAATAATCTTCATAATAATAACTTCAGTAACTTAAATTTAACCACGAATAATAAATTTAATAATAGATTAATAACAATTGCATAATTTTAAATACCTAAACCTGATGCTAATAACTCTCCATTTTTCCTTTACCTTCTTGACTGTTGCTGCACTGTAAAACACTACCCAAAACCTAGTTCCTCCCTGCCAACTAGGTAACTTCCTAGCTCCAGGATATCATATGGATATCCTGGCCCTCGTGCCCAAAACCTCTAGCAACCCCGGTGCCTGACTGATACAATCCCACTCCCCAAAACTCCACTCCTCTTTGCAAATCCAGAGCCCCCAAAATCAATCGCTCATCCCCTGTAGAATGACCTCCCGTAAACCTCCTTCCCCTCCATATCCCTCCTTCACCGACTTCCCCCTCATTTATTTCCTACCTAACCCATTTATTACCTTCTTATCCTTTTGTCGTTAATTCCCCTTATCCCCTTTATTATTATTTTATCCTCTTGTAGTTAATATGTTATCCCTTTTTTGGGTACGTAACTTAATTTAATAATATAATTTATTATCCTCCTTTTATTTCTTTACCTTATTAATTAATGAGTTAATTAATACTTAAATTAATCATTGACAATCATGAATAATTAATTAATAATAAATAATTAGTTAATGTTATTTTAAGAAATAAATATAGTTTAGCTAATCTTTTAGAACAATTATATTATTAAATTAATTATAATTAATAATCATATACATCTATTTAAGCAGGGTCGTTACATCTAATAAATAAAACTGAATTCTACACCATGAAGGTTTAATTCCTTTAGATTCCATAATATTTAGTTATTGATTTTCTTCTTATGCATGAAATAGATAAAATGAAGAAAATAGCGAACATTAAAGTACAATCACACACCATCCATAATATAAAACAAATATTTCTGTAGGAAACCCTTATGATAGAAAACCCATCTAGAAGTTGAGGTTGCTTTGCTCTCTTTTCTCTAGTATGGAAATAATGCAATTACAGAGGAGAAGGCACTCGCTATGGAGTTAATTAAGACTTGTGGCCTATTAGGCTTCTACATAACATTAAACCCCTCTTTTATGCTCTCTAATTTCCTTCTCTCCATTTTTATGTTCTGCTATGGAACAAAATACAATAACATAAAATGGAACCCCTTCTCCTCTTAGTGGACCTAGTATTTAACATAGCCCGATAGCCATCTAGGGGTAGGTTTTTTATTTCCTCAATTCTCAATTGTGGTATGGTTTTGAACCTACTAGAATATTCTTGAAATTCCTCACGTGGCTAGCCCCATATGCATGAGTGATGGGGGATGATGTGGAATCCTCTCATAGCATGGTGGCCAACATGATAGGTCAACCTGCAGGAGGAATAACTTTTGCATACAAACTATGATTGATGCATGATATACACCATTGGAAAGGTCTCAAAGTGTAGAATACCATCAAGGGGGTGGGATTAAGTTTTGAACACTAGAACTAAAAAAAATCCATTTAATTTCTCAAAATGGCTCTGGAAGGTTCGAGACCCCAATTTTACAAACTAGGACTTGGCACTAAAATGACCTTGCAATTTAATTCCTCCAATTTTTTCCACTCTAAAAGCATAAATATAGATGAAAAATAATATAATGATCCAATTCTAACTAGGCTATTAGCATGTAGACATTCAGATATGATTTGTATCTAAAAAAATGATGAGAAAATAAGTAGGCATCCATCTTCGCTTACCATTCTCTAGGCATCTGATTGAGGCCATAGAGTGACTTTTTCAGTTGACTTTCTAAGGATCAGTTCTGTATGAACCCATGAAGATGCTCCATGAAAATATCCTCTAAGATATCCCTATGAAAAAAGGTATTATTTGCATCCATCTAGTGAAATTCCCACCCCCTAGTTGTTGCAATGGAAAGTGCCAATCAGATGGAGTCCATATTTTCTAGAGGAGAAAAGGTCCCATCATAGTCTATCCTATGGTTCTGTTGAAAACCTTTGGAAATTAGTCTTTCCTTATACTTTATAACTTATCCATATGATACCTTATTGGTCATATAGACCCATCTGCATCTAATAATATTCATGTCTGAAGGAAGTGGAAACAAATCCCAAGTCTGGTTCTTGAGGAGAGAGTTTTACTCCTCCTACATAGAGGCTTCCTAGAAGGTATTCCCTACAACCTCTGCATAGGTATGCAAGTCTGAATCTAGAACCATATAAAAGTGCATGAGAATCATTGGTTTGGTATCTGTGAGTGCATTAGGAGGATCCTAAAACTAAGACCTCATCCTCCTCTAATCTGTTGGATCCCCCATAAGGTCATCTACTACATGTAGGGTATTCTATTCCCACTTGGGAATTTATCATGGATCAACATATGCATGCTCATCATCGACATGATTGTCATTTCCAAATAAGATTTATATCTCATATCTTAACCATGATCTGAGTGAGTGGACTCATCATCACTGATGTATGGTGCAAGCAGTGGTACATAGGTATCTGCATGTGGCTTCGACAGTGCATGCAAGGGAGTTTCCTAAAAATGAACACTATGCTCAATGATGATCTTATCAGTAGAGGGATCAAGTAACTTTTAACCCTTCACACCATCTGGATATCCCAAAAATATGCATGCATTACTCTGTGGATCTATTGCTTTCCTCTTTTCAGAGGGTATGTGTGCCCATGCATGTGATCCAAATATTTGAAAGTGGGTGAATTTTAGTTTGTTGTTTCTCCATGAATCAAAGGGAGTTTGTTCCTTGACATATTTATGAGGATATATTTTCTGAATGTGGTTAACATAGCTAATTTTCTTAGCCCCGAGCTCGGGCAGTAGATATTTTTCATGCAACATGCAGGTGGCAATCTTCTTGAGGGATCTGTTATTCCTCTCGAATACTCCACTCTGCTGTAGAGTGTGAGGTATTGTGTGATGCAAATGTATACTTTCCTCTGAAAAAATATGTTGGACATCTCAGTTCACATATTCGCCCCTTTTTTCTGTGTGGAGGATTTTGATCTTTCTCCTTGACTGAGTCTTTTCATCTACTTTGAAGTCTTTGAGATGCTAAAGAACTTCATACTTCTTCTTGAGAAAATACACTCAAGTGTATTATGATAAATCATCAATAAATGTAAGAAAATACCTTTCTTTTTTGATGTATGAATGAGGAAATGGTCCCATCAGATCACTATGGATGAGCTCCAATGGAGAGGAGGCTATCTAGGCATTCCCTTTCTCAAAATTCTCTTGAGGATTTTTTCCAAGAATGCATCCTTGACAAACTCCTTTTGAAAAGTGTATGTTGTGCAAGCCAGTGATCATATCATTTTTGCATATTTACTGCATGTATTTTAAGTTTATATGGTCGAATCTCTCATTCCATAATCTACTAGTATCATCAACATGTGTCAATAGTAAAGAAAAATCAAATTTAGCAATGAATTTACTGAAAGTATACAAATGATATTGGTGCTTTACCTCGCCAACAATAATCATGGAGATATAATGGATACAATATATGGTTACAAAATCATGTGTAAAATCCACCCTTTTTCTTGTACCATAATGCGTTATTAGATAAACAAAGAGCATATTCATTGAGAGTTTTGGAACATGCAAGACATTCTCAAAAATTTTGTGTTGGAGTTCTACTCTCCCTTGGCCACTGAACTCAACTTGGGTATCATATCCCATGAGGATGGGAGTACCCGTGCATGTAGAAATAGAATATACAAAATTTTATGTTGCATCCATATGATGGGATGCACCTGAATATAAGATCCATGCATCAAGAAAAGAGTTAATGGAAATCAGTGCATGAGATTTACCTCTTTTTGTTGGTGCTTGATCTTCTGAATTCTTTTTGGTAGCTTTAGGAATGTGATCCATAAGGTTGTTATTCTAAAGAATCTACGACATCTAATCAATTTGGTTCTTCATGCATGTTGATTCGGGATGATAGTCACGTTTGTAGTAACCAGAATTTTTCTTCCCTTTCTTTCCTTTTCCACCTTTGGAGCATGAAGAATAATCGAAGGGTTTGGAGTACCCTTCCTTCTTTGGATCGGCATGCACCTTTCCCTTTATCTTCTTCTTGGACTGTGAATTGGAAGTGTTGTTGCTTTCATGTATAAGAAGTGCATGCACATTGGGTCCCTCAATTATCCCCATTTTGATGAGCTTATCTTTCTCATGCATGAGGGATTTAATAAGTTGATCCAATGTCGTAAATTTTCAAGGTTTCTCCTGAAGTGAATCTATTTGTATGGAATGATGAGACAAAAATACCATAGTCTGAACCAAAATTTTCCAAGATAGAAAGGATTAACTGATTGTGTTGAGTGGATTTGTCTATTCCACATCCATGTAGATGAAGGAGGAGGGAATTGAAATTTGTAAATAAGTCCTTGATGTTATCAAAATTCCTAATATCTAAGAAATTTAGCTCGACCTCGAGAATATGGCCTCTCATTTCATCCTATTTTCCAAAGACATCCTCCAACTTTTTCCAAATATCATCTCATGTGGCACAATATTCAATGTGAAAGAAAATATTGGGGGGCATAGAAAAGCAGAGGAGGTTGTATGCCTCATCCATGCAGTTGATATACATATTATTCTCGATAGAATAATTTGCATCTACCTCTGTAGCCATGGTAATCTGGTACAAACCTCTACATATAAGTTGATGCATAATTTTTAGCTTCCACATGAAGTAGTTATGAGGCGTGAGAAGTATTTCCGGTGAGTAATCCATATTTTATGACTGCATATTCCTACTATACCTAAAAATATAAATTTGTATGTGCTTTCTCCTAGAAATCAAGGCTTTGGTACCATGTGAAGTTTTCATGGTGAACCTGGTTAGTAGAAAAGTAAAATAAACTTGTGAGAGAAAGAAGATAGGAGAGAAAAATAATGAATTGTGGACTTTTTTGAGCAACATTGCGTTCAACTGGTGAGACTATAGGCATTTCTTCAATGCATGCCATAAACATAGAACTGAAGGGAGTATTTGCATTGTTTGACTGATCTTGATTTTGCTTGTTCTGATTATATTGTCTCTTCCTGCACTAATATGCATTAAGTGAATGAGTCAATGGAAATAATGCACATGATATAATCTACATGGCTAATTGAATGTGTCATAGTAGTGATATAGAGATATCTAGACACTCACAAACAAAAATTGAAGTAATATGCCACCTAGTCATAGTTAATTGGTCCATGCAATCATCAGTTAACTGAGTCACACGTGTGGAAGTGAGTGAAACACATGAAATCATAAGATATGTTACCTCTTGGACATATGCATGAGATATGCACACTCCTATTGAGGAAACAGAGGTGAACATGCAATTGTTGGTGATAGAACTGAGGCTTCCATGCATGAGTGACCTCCACTAGTCTAACTGAGGTGTGACTGACTCTGAACTGAAGAGGGAAGGCACCCTATTTTGCAGGAGGTGCCCTAATTTGTAGGGGAATATTCATAAGAGAGAATATTCTCATCTATGGAAGTTCCCTCAAAATTTTACTATCAACATTGGACTATCAACATTAGGAAAATAATTACCTAGGTGAGTGTGTAATATCTCCAACAACTAGTGCATATAACTATCAAGTACACTAAGGTAGGGTAAAATAAAATAAAAATTACAAAACCTTAATTGATTTTTATATTTCCTTCAGTGCTTCCAACCATATAGGAATTAATGATCACCAACCTTGTATGACCACCCTATTGTTGGGTGTCTGTTGGGAGGCCTCTTAGGCCTTTGTAATAAGACATCATACATTATACACTGGAATAATAATGTATGGATACATGTAATAAAGTATGTAAATGCACATAGAGGATAAATCCAACCTAACAAAGGATCTGTTGGAGCAAGTACAACTACTCCAATGATATCTCCTATGTATATATACTCATGAAGATGGAATACAAACTCAGACGGATATCCTTCCCACAAATCCCTCTCTCTTCTTCAGTACATGTGTGTCCCTATTATTTCTCCTATAATTTATCTATCTTGTTGAGTATGTGTGTGTCCCTATTATTTATCCTATAATTTATCTCTCTTATTGAATACATCCATGTGATTCCCTGGAATAGAACATTTTGGTTCAATTTCCATGTGATTTGTACCGAGACAAGTTATAAGATTGAATATTAAATGGAAGATTTACTCGAGATGCCTGTGAAAGTGAAAATGTAAGATCTTGCATAGAAGAGGATCTTGGAGAGAAATATTGTGTTGACGAGGATTGTTGATTGATATTTGATTGTTCATAAATGATGCTAGAAAATCACTCTTGGAGAAGTAAGAAATAATTTTCACTATATATAAAAAAATAAGTATAGAGAAGAGAGTTGGATTTTGAAAAATATTCTCCATGTTCATGCTTTGAGAATACATTGATGATGTTGGAAAATGACATGGATGTTACTATAATTCTTGTTTACTATTTGTATATGTATATATTCTACTAGACTTACTCCAAAGTAATAAAATGCACATAAATCATGGGACTCTGTTGAGCACTCAACCACTTTTATTTTTTATTAAGCTGATTATTTCTTCCCTTGGTTTGAGGGTTTTGTTTCCTTTTTCATTTTATGGTTATCGGTCTAAAATTAGTTGTCTTCAGTTGAATAAATCTATGTCATATTCCCTTCCTAAAAAACAAATCATATTGCCAACAATTATCCTGAGAAACATGAGCTCAAATTCCCTGAAGAGTTAAAGAAATCAATCATCGGGTGAGTTCACCAATGAGGTTATCAGATTAGGAAAAGGGAGGCATTATGGAAAAAAAATTAGTAGGAACCTGATACCCTCTCGATGCCCGACGAACGCGTCAGCTTCAAATGTCTTCCATGACCCTTAATGTAGTAGCCAATATCCCTGGTCATGTCATCTGATGCGATCATCGACCTATCCATAAACACGAAACAAAAAACAAATCAAGACACCCATGCAATATCCACCATAAAATCCGAAGGGGGTTTAGTTTGAACCATTCATCTCCATCGATATAGGAATCCACTCATGAAGTCAAGGATTCCATGGGGGATGCCATGTGGAAACCATACTACCACCAAGGCGTTGGTCATACAATCATAGCCAAACAATAAATCCTTTATTATCTTCCATGAAATAAGCTCGGTGTCACTACCATGTTAGATTCCATACTCCTGATTTGATCTTGCCACGTCATACCTCAAAATTAGCATCGTCGGTCATCAAGGATGGCCATGGCATAGGTATATTTATGAAAGGACTCTAGAGTCCACCCTATGTCGACGATATTGTCAGTCATCGGGTGAATTCAACATGATTTCACTTGGTGTATGTGCCTATTCTCCCAATGGCCAACTATCATTTCTCCTCATACCTTTGTGACCATTCAATTAGAAGTAAGGATCGATATGATTTGTCATATTGATGACTAACTACTCCACATTCCACACACATTACTGTCACCCAATCACCGATAAAAAAACAGACCATAAAACGCTAGGAATCATCTGATTGCATAGATGTAAAGATCACAATTATTCATCTCATCATTGATATATAGTCCGACACCACATGGCCTCTTCCCCAAGTGTTGTGTTCGTTTCGTCACTTTGATGAGAAAAAAAATGACACGTGCATGCCTACTTGGGCCTGCTAGACAATACAGAAGTTTGTGAGTGGGTTAAACAAGCCAAACACATGTATTAAACAAAGAAACAAACTAAAAAAACTAAGAAATAAAAGTTAGAATGCATGAGAAAACTAGAACCATAAACAATCAACCAATGACCAAGATAATGCCACCAATGGATAACTATATTAGTTGGCAAAACACCGTAGAGAAAAATAAGGACTTATGAGTCCCCTCTTCCTCCTTGGGAGGGATCTTGAGTTCCCTAATGGAGAGCTCTTCTTACAATGGAAGAAAAATGGAAAATGATGAAAAAAATCAATGCCGATTCCCTCAAGAGGTGAGTGGAATGGCCAATTGCAATGATGCTTGAATACTCCAAGGAGAAAAGAGGATTCTCAAGGGAGAATTGAGGCAACATAAAAATACTATGAAGATCTTGGTTTCTTAGTGCACCCATGGCTCTTATTTATAGCATTTCTTCAAAGCAAAATGTATTTGGTTCTTGGTGTTAACAAGGGGCCTTTTAGGGCACCCTTTGGTCCTTGACCAACCCCCCATTCGTATTTCGCTCAGATATGGAGGTCAAATCAGGTTGGGATCTGGTCCATAAGTGGTTGGGGGGCTGACAAGAACCATAAATGTGTTGTTCACAGGAGTGCGTGGATTGTCTCGTACATAGTCGTGCATTTGGCGCATTGTGCGCACTAAGGGCTTTGATGGCCTGTGCACTGTGCACACGCTTCCTTTGGTGACTTTGCACATGTCAATTTTTGCCCAATTGTATAGTTTTGGCCTTTTGAAATGTATTTTAGTGCTGCAGATGAACTAATTGTTGTTGGCATTGCTGTATTTCTGTAACCATTTGTGTGTAATGTTGCAGATAAAATTTCAGTGATAACATATGCCCTCTGATGTGTGAGGTTAGGAGCATACATATATCCAAAATACATCAATGTTTCTTCTACTAAGAGTGACATTGTAATGAAGAGTGCTGAGAGGAACTGCAAGAGTGATCCATCAGAGGGTGAGGGGAAACTATGGGACCCAAAACTTTCTCTAAGAAAAAAAGGAAATATGTATACAAATGAGGCAGGCATGCCCCATGCTCATGTCATGTAACCAAAATGTAAGATGATAACTGAAGATGTATGCTGGTGTAGATAACTACAGTGACGTCTGGGGCAGTTGATAATGGTAGATGATGATTCTGAATGGTGAACATACTCTGAAGTGACATAAGGACGCTTATAAGAAGTGTCGATGACTTGTAGGCATTGATGGCCTAACAAATTCAGAGGTCTTCGGCTGGTATAAAACAATTGCAATAGTCGCATAGTAAGACCCACCGTAACATGATATTTTTTTAAATTCAAATGTTATGGGGGTCAATGGAATCAAAGAGAAATGATGGTTCTCTTTGTGTCGTCCAACACTCCTCATTGTAAAGGTAATGAGAGTCAAGATACTGTCTCCCTTCTAGAAACTGTGCTGATGTTGACAAAAAGGGAGATGTGACTCCAAGAAGCAAATGGCTTCGACGTTAAATCCATTGAGATGAGATTAGGTACTGATAGGGAACATGAATTAAGTCAAGATGTGGTGAGACTTAAGACTTTCCTTGGTTGTGGTATGTGGAAGGATGATTAACAACAACCATAAAACTATATCTAGTGTCAGGGGGACAACTAAATATGGGGTTAAACTGTGCCAGAGGCTTGACAAAGTGGAATAAATCAAAGATCAGGGGTACATGGATTTTTGGATACTCGGGGTTCATGAACGATGTCAGAATGAAAAAAGGAGATTGGATGCCCCAACCAAGGGCGACATGGGTTGCGTTGTCGGGAAAAACAAGGTCATCAGGGGTGATGACAAAAAGCTAAGTAAATGCTGGAAACAAAGGCTTTTTACAATTACAAAATAAATAAAGAATAATTGGGTATGAGTGTATAGATACAGAAATGGGTGCCCCAGTGCAAGATGGCTTGGCCTGTGAGGGTGCAAGTTGTGAAGAGAACTGGTGGAGGGCGGGGGCCCTATGGGTGGGTTTCTGTATGAGTTAAATGAATGGAGGGAAATATGCAGGTGGGAAAACTAATGGTGGATGAGATGGAAGGCTAATGATACTACAGAGGTGCAGTCAATAGAACCGAGATGAGATAACCTGGGAGCCCATTGGGAAATCTTGCAATATGATGAGAATAAGTATGTGGCTTATTCTCAGAAGTGCATAATACCATCGAGACTCCCATACCTAGTGGTGAAAGAAGCATGAGTGTCAAGTTTCCAATGGGAACTATGAATGGGACAACTCATGTGGGGAAGAGTTCTATCGGGCGACAGTACCAAAATGCAGCAGAGGTGACAGTACTAAAAAGCTGGATGTAAGGACCCTAAAGGTGAACGTCGGAGGGTGTGACTGGGAGATGCCATTGATTTTCAGAGGGGATAATTTCATGCCAGTGTTGAACATATGTTAGAAAAATAGGACTACGGAGCAATAAAATAAAACAAATGTAGAAACAAAACACAGAAGACACACAATACAAGAGAGACACAGATTTACGTGGTTCACCCAGTGTGGGCTACATCCACCAGAGAAATTGC
>JZKD02S1996548.1:787647-797704 GCA_000966675.3 Picea glauca | reverse complement strand
CTCCCCCGCGTGGAAGAGTGTACATACTTCTGGGGTGTAAATACTTCATGGGGTATAGACACGACTGAAAGCAAAGGACCTCTGCATCAGGAAGATAATCAGGCTCCACAACCAAAAACATATACCTGAAGGGGCTGCGTCGTGTGTGATGACCAAGTACCTACACACATAAAAACCAAATACCTGACATGAAAAATATTTGATGATAAAGAACATATAACAACTATCTGATAATTTTGAACATGAGCATGCATACATAGATGTGATGTGAGAAAAATTCTCCCCTAGGGCCAAGTTCAGATGATGACTTGGGGAATGTGACCATGTAGATGGTGGGCCCATGATCCTGTGGCTGAGAAAGGATCGGGAAAAATAGGCTTTAGGCTCCTGTAACTGAATGTGGAAGTTTGGAAAAAGGGACTATATATGGCTGGTGGGCCCATGATGCCACCTCATTTGTACCCATCTCTATAGTGATTTTACAAGAGCATTTGGAGGATATTTGGAGATTATTTGGAGGATATTGATGCCACCTCATTTTTACCCATCTCTTGTGTAGTGTAAATTTTTTAGAATCGAGTTAGGGGGTGTACGAATGGCCATAAAAGGGTAGGTTTAGGTAGGGGCCCACCAGTGTGCGGGAGAAGGAAGAATATCCATGCACATATGTGCAGGTATAATTCCTTCTCCCGCACATAGTGTGCAACTGTGCTTGACACAACCATGCATGTGGGCATGGGGGAGGGGAATACAGGCGTGCATGTTAATATGATAGATGTGCACTATGCACAGCTGTGTCTCAGATAGCTGTGCATTAGTGTGCAATTGTGTCTCATACAGATGCGCGCTAGTGTACAACTTTGTAGCAGGCATGTGCACATGTGTGCACACTTGTCAGGGTGACAGTTGCACATTGATGCACAACTATTTCTCAGAAAATTGCACATTAGTGCATAGCTATGCAAAGAAAAAGCGCACATATGTGCGCACCTGTATGGGTGAAAGACAAGCACTGGAGGAAAGGCTAAGGGTGTTTGAAATTTTGCATTTTTTTATGTTTTTGATGGATGATGAGGGCTGACCAAGTGTTTTTGTGTGGATGCAGGTGATGAACTTGTGACGGGAGAGAACTATGCCAGTCCATTGGAGAGAGAGATACTGGGAGCGTTTCCGAGAGGCGGTGAGAGAGAAGCCAGGTGTTCAGAGACACTTGGCATCTTGCGGGTTGCTCAAGTTCTTCAACTGTCTCTTGATACGATCGAAGGAGTTCCTGCTACAATATCTTATATCTATGTGGAGAACTGATTTGTAGTGTTTCATTTTTAGGGTAAAACAAATTACATTCTCAACGGTCGAGGATGTCTATTTTTTGATGGAGCTCCCATTCCGTGGGATGGCCCTTCCTACTGACCCACAGCTGCCGAGGGATGAGAGAGTGGTTGACTTGGCACATCAATACTGCTCAGGGTTGAACTCGATGTCGGTTTCAGTCATTCATATTGAGGTGCTTGATGAGCTCCTAACACAGTGCATTGCTGCCATGGTAGTGAGGATCTATGGATCCTTGGCGACTCAGCAGATCACATGAGGTCAGCTAAGGATCGTGGATAGGGTATTGGATGATGACCATTTTTCCTGGGGGCTGATGTTGCATTCTAGGATGATGGGGTAGATTCACCAGTGTTGGACCATCGACTCCGATGACTTTGCATTTGGGTCGATCCTGGTGGCCTGGTTCTTGGAGAGGGTGCCTCTTTTGCACCCTAGGATTTTGCTAGCGCTTTCAGGGCCGTAAGAGTCACGTCTAATGTAGTGGGCCAATTTGCTGGCATGACATGGTGGAGGGAAGGGTGGCCATTACTTCACGACCACCGTGGCACACGTGTGGCATCATATGCCACATGTGATACTACTATACCCATACAGTGGTATGGACTACTAACATGACCCAAACATGGTGTTTCTTTTTGGGGAGGACTGAGACCAGAGAGGTACATTTGTTTATTTATGTTTTGTGATTTTGATAGTGTAGCATATGATTATATATGTATATATGGATGCTGACTCTACCTTTGGTGTTTTCTTGCACATATGGGGCCCCAAAGCCATGAGGCAGAGATGGTCAGGGAGTCGGCTCGCCAGGGACTAGTGCGATCATCGCGGGTAGAGTCATGGGTAGGAAAAAGGCATAGGAGAGATTATGTTGGTGTTGTACCAACACATGAGCCAAGGGTAGGCCAGAGGTAGAGACTAGATGACGCTGGTGTTGGACCAACGTATGATTTGTAGGTAGAGGCCGAAGGGGGTATGGAGGACCTTCATCGATAGTTTGAGGAGGTTCTATAGGGTGTGCTAGAGGGTATGTGGGCCCACATCTAGGATGAGAGGGTACTGGAGCAGTGTGTGGGTGTGTCGGTGGAGTGGTAGACATTGATCCATCGAGCAACTGTAGCGGGGGCAACGATGACTGGTCAGCTGCCCCCTAGACCGGGAGGAGCCCGAGCTGGTGGGGTGCCTCCAGCTGACAGAGGGCCTGGGGGTGGGGGAGCTCTAGGGGCACCATGAGTGTTGCCTTTTGTATTTGTATAGTCTTGCGAACCCATTTTGTATAGGGTAGTTGATACCTAGTTTGTATAGGGTAGGGGGTACCCATTTTGTACCTATAGGGGTGAGGGGACTCACTTTCCTACGAGCGATGTATTTTGTATATTGTAAACATTTATGACATTATTGAGGATATATATATATATATATGGACACATATTGTTGGCTCATTTTATGTCTTGATGTGTTTATGTTTTTAATGATTTATTATGTCTAATCTATATGTTGTGATAGATGTACGATGCTTATGTATATGTGATGTTGTTTTGATGTGATAAATGCCAATATAACATTAGGTTGGCCATATTATCTACTATTTGATTAAATTGTCTTGGAATGTGTGTAAATGTGATTGAATAAAAGTTGTGAGATAAGAGTCTAACTTGCAGGTATTTGCGAAAGAGGCAAGGATCACAGACATGATATACATTGTTGAGCTACAGGACGACAAGATGGGAATCTAGTAAAAGGTTAAGGTGACAAATGTGGCGGTGACTGGCCTCGGTGAGGAGACCAATGACGATGATGTATTCTACTTGGTTGTTGGTGGTTGAGCCCAAACATATGTTGTTGGAGTGGAGCAATACATGTGAGAGGGTATAGAGGGCCCAAGCGGCTAAAGCGAGATTTTGTGTCCAACGACTAGCACCGTTAGTGCAACCAATGTGGTAGGCCGATGGAGGATGCATCTGTTAATAACACGGATGGTAGATCAAAAATGAGGAGTGGTGGTGAAAAAAAAAGGACTAAAAACTCTACAAATGTGTACAAAGAAAAATTCTAAGGTAGAATGGCTACGCTCTAGAGTAAATTTGTTTTAAGTACAACCCGTTGATGGGTTCTTTGAGAGGATAGCATTCTAGAAAGGACAGGATGTATGTGCCTTTAGTGAGGTAGTGGTGAATAATGTAGGGTCCATGCCATAATGACTCGAATTTCCCATGACCACGAGTATCATGGGAGATATCGTAGGCTAGGAAGAGATCTCCTTTGTCGAATGAATGAAGGTTGACATGGTGGTCGAAGGTGGCTTTGGACCATTTTTTAACTGCCTCGTTGTTCTGTAATGAAGACTAATGAACTTCATTCAACGAATCTAAGGTTAGCAAGCGCTAATCCATTGGAGAAATGTCAGGTAATAGCATGATGGCAGTGCGTAATGTGGTAATTTCGCACTCGATAGGGAGGGTGGATTCGATCCCATGGATGAGGTGGAACGGTGTAAAACCGATGGCAGTTTCGACTATCATGCAATAATCCCATAACGCTGAAAACAACATATGATTCCAGTTGGTCTTATGTTTGTTGCGGGTACATTGAGGCATAGTTTTGAGGACTTTGTTGACAGTCTCAACCTGTCCATTGGATTGAGGGTAGTATGGGGAGGGAAACTCATGGGAGAAGCCTAAATTTGAGGAGATTTCTGTGAATATCTCATTCTCAAAGTGTTTATCGTGATTAGACACTAACTGTAGTAGAAATCCAAATCAGGTAATGACATGGTTGAAGAAGAAACGTGCTACAATGTCAGCGATATTTTTGAAAATGGGCATGGCTTCGGCCCATTTGGTAAAGTAATCAACTACCACAATAATGTACTTCTGTCCATTACTGGATAGAGGATTGCAAGTCATGAAGTCTATGCCCCATTTGTAGAAGGGGTCGATTGTGATGACTGGATGTAGAAGAGCGGGTGGCGCTCGTGATTTTTTTCACAGAGATAACATTTGTCACATCGCTTGAAAGAGTGGATGTAGTCATGAAATAGGGTGGGCCAGAAGTACCCTACTCGAATGATTTTTTGGGTGGTGGACATACTCGAGAGGTGACCACTGCAAGTTCCACTATGGAAATCATTCAAGACTCTATCATATTCATCGATGGTGAGACTTTGGCGAAGTATGGTATCGACCCCACGTCAGTATAAGATGTGTCCGATGAGGAGGTAGCGAGGGGCCTGATGGTGAATATGTTGATGATCATATCGAGAGAGATGAGACCCAAAATTCTGTGTTTGAAGGTAGATGAGAAGGTTTCCATACCAGGGGTCATCAGAGGGAATGAAGAAGAGGTGTTCATTAGAAAAATCCGTATTGACAGGTGAAGTTTTAACATTTGAGGGAAAAACCATAATGCATTCGGCGAGGATGCACTCTTTCTTTCTTTTGGGAGATGATAACTCTAGGTCGTATTCCTAAAGGATGATTTCCATCGGGAAAATTTTCCATTAATTTTCTGTTGACTAAGCAAGTACTGCATGGTGTTGGAATCTCCTATGACTTTGGTATTTCAGAGTAGGATATAGTGTCGCAGTTTTTGGACTGTAAGGAAAACTGCGAGGGTGAGTTTCTCATAATGATTGTATTTCAGGGGTGGTCCTGAAATATTTTTACTGATGTAGTAATTGACATGTTCCTACCCATCATCCCCTAGTTGGATGAGGACTCCTGCTACTGAGATGGCTAAGGCTGACAAGTAGAGGATGTAATCGTGATCATAGTCTGGAGGAATAATCAAAGGGGCATTGGATATGGCTTCTTTTAAATCATCAAAAGCAGTTTGAGCATGTTCATCCCATCGAAATGGGATATCATGAAACAGTAAGTGGAGGAAACCATGTGCACAAGTGGCATAATCTGGGACAAAGCAATGTAAAAAGTTAGCTTTTCTTTGTAGGCTCTATAGTTGGCGTAAATTCCTAGGTGGTGGAATTTATTTGATAGCTTGGAACTTGAGGGGGTCTATCGTGATGCTGTGTTGGGAAACAATGAACCCAAGAAGGTGTTCGACGGTGACACAAAATACACACTTGAGGGGTTCAAGTGGATATTGTACTGGTGACATCATTGAAAAATGATACATAAGTCGTATAAATGTTGATTTCACTTCTTGGATCGAGCAGTGAGGTCATCCAAATAAGAAAGGATGATGCGAGCAAGATCATGGAAAACATAAGTCAAGGCCCGTTGAAATGTAGCACTTGCATTATTGAGTCCAAAAGGCATGACACGATAAGAAAAAGCACCCCACGGGGTAGTAAAAGCAGTTTTATACTGATCTACTAGATGGATTTGGATTTGATTGTAGCCAGAGAACCCATCCATGAAGGACAAATCCTTGTGGTCGACACAGTCATCGATAATTTGGTCGATGAAAGGGGTTGGAAAGTTATCTTTGGGACAAGCATGGTTGAGATCGTGAAAGTCAGTGTAGATGAAAATAATGCCATGTTTTTTGTTAACGGGGATGGGGTTGAAAACCCATGAGGTATATGCAATGGGGTAAATTAACCCAGTAGCGCGTAACTTGTCAATTTCGGCTTTGATAGTCACAACTTTGGACGGGTGAAGGGGGCACTGCTTTTGACAAACTGGGTTGACATATGGCCATGTGTCGATGCGATGTTCGACTATAGATGGATCGAGGCCGAGCATCTCCATATATGACCAGTAAAAAATATCCCGGTATTCTTGAAAGAGAGCTTTGTAAGCTGTGAATTCCTCAGGGGAGCATGTAGTGGTGGAGAGGGATCTTGCTGAAAGGTTTGGCATACTGTAGCTAGTGTATGACGAAACTAAGGTAGAGCTGGGAAATGATGAGTGCAGTGGCCATATTCTGAACATATGGCACAAGCAAATTTGGTTTGCAACCCTTTACTGCCTGCAGTGGTGGATGAAGTAGTAGCACTAGACGTGCTTGGTGAAGCGATGAGCAATGTGGTTGCTCGTGGGAGTTGGATCAGATTGCGTAACTCAGGAAGAGTAGGACATATATTAGTGGGTTGTCCCTCTCTTTCACATAGTGTGCAAGGAGGTTGAACTCAGGGAAGAAGTGGAGCTATGGGATCTTTCTTCTTTCGTCTGCCCAAAGCAGTGGCAGTGGTGCTAATAGTTTGGGGTGAGGGTGGTGTGGCCAGAGCCTATACTTGAATCTTCATCGGGATTCCCTTTGGATGAGGAGGGAGAGATGGTTGAGGAACCATCGCGGGTGAGTGAAGATACCATACAGGGATGGAAATCACCATGTTGGGAAGGGTAAGCGCTGTAGCTACTTGAAATGATTGAACTCCAGGTGGGGGGTAGAAGAAGGGAATTTGAGTAATGGCTTGAGGGATTGTCTCACAAACCAATATTTTCCCCTAGAGGGGGGGGAAATTGGGGATAAGTGGTGCAGTAGGGTTCTCAAGGAATTCCTAAGGTAATGGTTCTTCAACTGGTGGAACGTTGAGGTGTGGAGAAGCCTCAGTGGGAGGAATGGTTTCTCCGGTTTCAGTTTCATTAGAAGATACGACACACACTTGTATTGAAGGGTGTATGAGAGGTGGTGCTCCATGGTATGCCCCCAACAAGGATGGGTCCTTGAAAATTATGGGACCCATTTCAATGAGTGAATAAGCATCTAAGCTAGTGCAGACAAGAGGTAGAACGTTATCAATGTTGGTAGAGTGGTTAGGCTCATAATGTGTAATTTGGTTGATGGTGACGATTTTATCATTTTGGGGGAACATCATCATTCGAAACACAAAAGATGCTACTGCCTTCATGGCGTACATGTAGCTACGTCCAAACAAGATATTGTAATCAAGTGTGGCATCGATAAATTCAATGTCGACAAGAATGGTTTTTTCCCCGAGTTCGACAGGGGCATTTTGGAAGAGCCATTTAGGGGAGGATGGTTGACCATCATAGGCTCTCAAGGTGATGGTGGATGGTACTAGATTAGGAGAGCCAATTTTTTTCCATACAATTTTGGACATGATGCATGTGGATGCATCTTCATCAATGATACACCGATGAACCGTGATGTTGTGAATCATTACTGGTATCTGGAAAATTACCAGAGCATGGAGGCATGGTTCTCCACGATATAGATCAAATGTGATGAGTCTAGTATCAACTGGGTTGGCTGCCCCTGTTGGCACATGGGAAGACTATTGGCTACTCTTTTCTACCTTCTATATTTTCTGAGTTTGTTTTGACCGAGGGTTCATGTCTTTCGGGTTTCCAACAAAGCTTCTAAAACTATCGACCCTCCTAGTAAACCAGAAGGCAACACAACACACAAAGTGCACTGCGTAGTCTCACCTAAGATAGATTAAATGGGTGGCTGTAATAATTAGGTGTTTATACCCTAGTATTGAGTGTGAGATAAGTGAGCTAATGATTGAACGATTTATCATAACTTGTAAATGCAACCTACTGTTATTCACGACTATGCAGTAAATCCAATAGCTTATTCCTTCAGTGTTGCAACAATATTCAAACATTAATATACTAACACATTCATTAAACATAATAATAACTACTGACGATGATAAAGGTATGAAAGCATTCATCACATAACATAGATGTACCATGTTTCACCCCCTCCTGGGCTACGTCCACAAAGATTTGGCTTTCACCTCTTTTATTATGGTCTTTTGCATCCACAACATCACGCACTTACAACTCTTCTCAGTCAGGTAAGATCTATATGAGGCAGACTAGATTGCACCAGGCTCCACAGCCTGTGACCTAACCCTCAATATCTACCTTCCCTCCTTTCCTCTAGCTCAACAACTTATACAAAATATGTCTTACAATAAAACATTACATATTGTATCATCTCATGCGTAACAACAGAAGAATAATCGTATATCAAAATCCGAACCCTCTATGATCCTTAAGTATCTATATTTATACCTTTTGAGATCTTCAACCATTTATAATACCTAACCAAAACCCTAACCCTACTATTGTTAGGTATTCATCCCATGCGTGCGTGTTGTTCTTCCTTCTAGTTGTTGCCTCCCTTGCATGCGTGCGTGATATTCTTCCTTCCAGCTGTCGCTTTCCTCATGCATGCTTTATTTCCCCAAAAATGCCTTTCTTTTCCTCTTTGGCCTTTGGTCTGCCTCCAATAGGCCCCCAACACTGACATGTGGTTCATCCTGAGCTACCTAATATTTTTGTGTTTCCTCGACCTCCTTGGTGATCGCCTGAAACTTTTCCCTGAGCTTTGTTGCCTATGTATATGCCTGCATGGTCTTCTCCTTGAGTGTATCCACTACCTAGACTGTGAATTCGTCACTAATCAATTCCATGCATTTTTCCTGGGTTTCTGCTATTTGTGTCTTGGCTTCATCTACTTGTGCCAGGACTTCTGCTACCCACTCTTGGAATGGTTCCATTTGAGCCTGCCGCTCTTGTTTTTGGGTTTGTACCGTAATTAGCTCTGCCTGCAATCTCTTCATGTCTTGTGTCCCCTTGACACATTCTGTAATTGGTATTTTATTCTTCTTCTGCTTGAGCTCTTGGATCACTGCATTGATCCTTTCTTCTTCCTTATCCCACTGTTGGACCTGGTGATCCTCCTCTAACTTGGTCCAAAGTTGTGTTGCTTTATCAAACAAGTCTTATTTTGTGCTGACCTGCTGCTCTATCTCCTGTAGCTACATTGTTTCTTACTTCTGCCTTTGATCCTTGACTATTGATGGAGTGGTTGGTATGAGATGTTCTCAGATATTCTCGATCTCATTCTGATATTGATCGATTGCCTGTGCAATCTGATCAATATTTTCGGCTGCTATGATTTCCTCACTCTGTGCAGCCTTTGGAATCTTCTCATAAGTTCTTGCCACTTTCTTCTCCAATCCTCTTATGTGTTCCCTTTCCTCCTGTGTCTCAGATTTAGCTTTCTCATAGACTATTTCCAGTTCATCTCATTTCTTTGTTGTCTGCTTCAGCTCGGTTAAGTCTCTGCGTGCACGAGACTGTACCTTGTGGTTTACACTCACCTGCAACCTGTGTAGTGCTCCTGATGGTATCCTTGTCAACACAAGTTGGGTTTGGATTAAGTCCTTCAAGGATGTCTTCCCCACAAGTTCGTTCATGCGCAACATACTAGGGTCGATGTGGAATTTTACGTGTGGCTACAATATTGCCTAGACTAAATTTCGTTCTTCTTGCACTCTTCCTTCTACCTGCAGTGTTGATGGTTTGATTCCCCTGTTACTGGAGGGCTTCCCTTCCCTGATTTTCTTGAGGAGCTACCGCATGTCTACCAAATTTTCTTCAATCCTATCCCCATGGTGTGCAACATGGTCAAAATCCTCGGATAGAAAATCTTGGTCCACTCAGTCTATCACTTCCCCATTGCCATCCATGATCGTATATTCTGGCGGGGTTCTTTTTGCCTTTGTTTTCTTGTTCATATCTCCTGTCTGTTTGGCTGGCTTCCTGCTTGGCCCTCCTTCGTGTGGGTTGGGATTTGTTGTGGTCTCTTGGTTGGGCTCGGCTTGTTGTTGCTGCTCCTTGGCCAGCTATGTCTTCTCCTTATTTCCAGTCTGGGTTCCTGTCATCACTGGCCCTTCTTCTGTCTATGTTTCTTTTCCCTTGCCCATTCTTCGTCTCTTGGGCACTTTTATTTCTGGATGCTGAGTTTCTCCCTGCTCTTCCTCTTCTCCTCCTGTTCT
>JZKD02S1996548.1:757433-787597 GCA_000966675.3 Picea glauca | reverse complement strand
CAGGCTATCACTTCCCCATTGCCATCCATGATCGTATATTCTGGCGGTGTTCTTTTTGCCTTTGATTTCTTGTGCACACCTCTTGTCTGTGTGGCTGGCCTCTTGCTTGACCCTCCTGCGTGTGGGTTGGGATTTGTTGTGGTCTCTTGGTTGGGCTCGGCTTGTTGTTGCTGCTCCTTGGCCAGCTATGTCTTCTCCTTATTTCCAGTCTGGGTTCCTGTCTTCACTGGCCCTTCTTCTGTCTATGTTTCTTTTCCCTTGCCCATTCTTCGTCTCTTGGGCACTTTTATTTCTGGATGCTGAGTTTCTCCCTGCTCTTCCTCTTCTCCTCCTGTTCTTTTAGACACTTCCTTGGTGATGGGTGGAATCCTCCATTCATCGACCCATTCGTTGATGACCATTTCAATGTCACCCTCTGTGATGCAGTAGCACATCTGTAGCCATTGTTTATCTAGATCCTTCCTTGCCTGTATCCACATTGTCTGTCGTGTGGCCTGGAAATTGGCGATGTCCGCGTATCGTGCGACAACTTTTGGTGTGATTCTCCACAGCTTGGGGATGACTTTTTGTAGGTTGCGTAGGTATCCTTTGAAGATGGATGCATTCTCCTTTTTGCTCCTCAACTATGGCCTTGCTCTGAGCAACAAATACCTCGCTCCTTGATTCAGTTTTGGTCTAGTGTCGAAAACTACATACCTGGGCTCTTTCCAACCAATGGAGGCTATCGATGTGATCAACCATGAATAATGGAACTCTGTGCCTAGGTCCTGTGCATCCTTGCATTCCTCCAGGAAAAAGTTCAATAAGTACGGTGCCTAGCTCATTTAAGTGCCTTCTGTGCACTGAGCTACAACTGTAACAACTCCGACTGGGACTTCTTCCCTGCAGAAATTCCTTAGCAACTTGCAGGCTAAGATTTTCGCTCTCAGTTGTGTGGCTGCATCGTTGATCCTCTTGATGATTATCCCTCTTTTCCCTCTGTCGCTACCATACCTCTTCTTCATCTCTTCTGCTAGCACTTTCTCCTTGGATTTATAATCCAAAAACAACATGGGATCCATCCCCCGAATTGGTAACCCTGTTATCTTTGTGATAAGCTCCACATCTATTGGGACGATCTTGTCCAACCATATGTCCCCACTATGCATGATTGCTAACAGTTGTTTGACACATGAGGTTGCATGCTGGCCTCTGCCAATATGTGGTAAGTCTAACAGACCTAAAATTCTTGTTTTCTGCAACCCAACTGCCCATTGAAGTGGTTGGTCAATCGGTTCTCCAACCCAATTTGTGCCCGTAGTCTATATAAATACCCTCTTCACAAGTTCTGGAAACTTGTCCTCATATGCTACATTGTGATCAGAGTATTTGAGCTTCCCGATATGACCTAGTAGCTCTGGTCCTACCTGTACCCCAGCTGGTATGTGTGGTAGAACAATTTTTTCTGCAGGTTTCTTGTGAGGTGACCTGGGTATCTGTAACTTGTCTTTCTTCGCTAGTGGTGGCTGGCTTGAAGTTCCAGTGGCTTTCGATTGTTCCTTTGTACACCATTTTGGCCAAGATGAGACATCTTCGACTGTCCCTTCTGGTGGGTGGTCTGATATGGTCATCTGGGATTCATCTGACTTGATTGTTGTCTTTAGGTTAGGTTTCATTCCAGTGACTGTCAAAGTTGGTACAATTCTCTCTGGTTGCACTTCCTTCAGGGTTTCTGCTTCCTAGTTCTGTGGCTCTTGTACTTCTGTCGGTATGTCTGTATTCTTGCTCTCCGGTGATGGTTGTGGGATTTCTTCCAGTATGGGTGTCAAGTGCACCGGTGCTGTCTATGGGGATGGGATCTCATCAATGTTGACAATCTCAGGCAACTATTGTTCACCTTCTTCTGCTTGTCCTTGTGACCTGGTCTGAACTCTTGTTTTCTTGGTGGGTTGTCTCGCATCTGCTTGCTTGGGCAGTGCCATGGCGGTGACTATCAAGTGTCTACTGGATTCGAATGGTCTCTGTGCTCTTTGTGAACTCTCTCTATGTTCTTTAGCTTCTATCATTCTATGTCTGTTCTGTTTGCGTGAATAGATTATTGGCTCCCGCATCCGTGTGTTGTATGTCTTTCCCATGGAGCTTGTCGAAGACACTTCCTTGATTATGGGTTTAATTCACCTTAATTACAGGTTCAATGCACCTCCGATGGTTTTGTACTTGAAATTAATCTACCATGTTGTCTTCTGTTGGCGCGATTAATGTGGCGTCCCATCGGTCCTTTTCATCCTTTAATTCCTCCTTGTGTTGTCATGTCGTTCTGCTTTTTCCGACTTTCCTTTTCCCGCTCGTTTCCCTTTTTATGTGATCTATGTCCTTCTCCTCATCAAGTTTGTGTTTCTAAATTCGTGTGGCCTTTATACCTCTCACATAATGTGCCCTTTTTGGTTCTTTTTCAATATATATATATTTTTTTACTGCGCGGTGGGTGGTCGACTATCACTATATAGCTTCAGTCAGCACCCATTGATCCTCCCCCTGAGTTCTGCGCCTAATAAATCTCTGAACTGTACAACTCCTCCATCTGTGATAGATTTGACCTCATACAGTCCTGGCTAATGCATTCTAAGCTTTCCTGGGTGTTGAAATGATTTCTTATCATACATCAGTACTAGATCTCCTTCCTTGAACGTTTTCTTCTTGATGTGTCTATCATGCCAAGATTTATCTCTTGCTTTCTGAACTTGTTGGTGGAATCCTACTAGGATCCGATCTTCCTCCATGGTTAGTAGTTGATTCAGTCTCTCCTGTACTGTGCCTCGATCTGTCATTTGTGTGATTGTTGCTACGTGCAAACTTGGTACTAAAAATTCTAATGGCACCACTGCTTGTTGGCCATAAACCAATTTAAATGGTGTGTGCCCTGTCAACTTTTTGCATGTAGTCCTATATGCCCATAATACTGTTGGTACTTTGAGATCCCAGTTGTCCCTGTTGATGTTACAGATCTTTGTCAGCGCATTCTCCAGAATTTTGTTGAATGCTTCCACTGTGCCTGTTGAGCCCGTGATATGATCGGTTTTATGACGTTAATTAGATCCTTTTTGTCGAATGTGTATATGCATTTTCATGTTTTGAAGAATTTTTTGAAGATCTTTTGTGTCAAATCACTATGATCCACACCAGGGAAAAATCACAGCTTGTTTTTTCTTCCGACACTCAGTCCGGTACTCCATCCAGCACTCAGTCTAGTACTCCATCTGGCACTCTGTCCTGCACAAAAACGATGGGCGATTTGGAAGTTATGGTATTGCTGGCCAATGATGAGCGAATCAAAGAAATGGGTTTTTCTCATGCTCATGGCCTCCAACTATTGAACTCTTGAAAACTCAATTTAGGTTGTTATGTTGGGCGATTATTGGCTCACCTCATTTCGACAGTTAGGGCATCTTAAATGCAATTTACTATTTTTAGAAGAGGATCGACCCTCCAGTGGTCGACTTCTCAGCTTGTAAAACTTATAAATACCACCTCAGTGGTCAGTCAATTTTTAAGAAGTCGTGTGTTATAGAGAAAAGATAATTTCTCTCTATTTTGCTATTTTCATTTTGCCAAAATTGTGTAAAGACTGTGTTTTTAGTTTTAATGGTGAATTCGTGTTGTTGAAGCTCGTGGTGTGCCTTTGAAGAGTAACCACGACTTGATGGAGGGGGCACTAGCAGTCTGGGTGACTATTCTATGAATTTGCTTCTGAATTAGATAGAATAGATGTCTTTTTATTTATTTTCCTGTACATGAATTGTCATTTTGCTTCTTTGTTGTATAAATTGTTGTTTGTGATTTAATTGGCTTAATTTAGTTTTGTAGGTTTATATGAGGAATCTTCTTAATATGCAATGACTCTCTAGTTAGTAGAAGCAATCTTGAAAGCTTAGATACTAACCCCATGTGTGATTAGATGGTAGATTAGACTTTCTTTATGCTGAAACAAAGTTTAAAACATAGTTTAGTTTAAAACATGGTAGATTAGACTTTCTTTGAGAGGGCTTTGGTGGATGGATAGTAATAGTGTTAGTTTTCATTTCTAGATTGCTCATCCAATTACTGTTTAGTTTAGTTTATCTAGTTGTTATCTAGTTTACTCATTTCATTACTTGTCATATGCTAGAATAGTGTTTAATTGATGTTTATGAGTATTTTCTCTTTTTGCAAATTGAATTGTCAAATAGAACTAGTTTAATTTACTTCATGCAATTTCTCTCTTAGATCTAGGTTGCAATTTCAATTCATAGTTAAATATTGAGTTTAGTGTAGTATGAGTTTACTTAAAGTAGTATAGAGTGCAATTAAAATTCATAGAATAGTGTCTTTATATTGCTAATGGTTAATGCATGATTAAATAATCACATGGATATGCAGGATAATTGATGTTGTTTCCGTAATGGCTAAGTTCTCACTGGATTGCCTAATTCACACTTTTCACTTTTATATTGAAGTCAATATTGAGTTTATCCCTCTTGAATTATCATTCATTGTTAAGTGCCATCATGATATTATAAGACATCGGAGGCATTCACACAACCATCAACACTATATTTGAGTTTTCATAGATTAGAAGATAGTTTTCTTGCTTTCATAGATTAGAAGATAGTTTTCTTGTTGTTGTAGGATAGATAGTCTCCTTACTTTGGTAGATTAAGGGATAGTTTGTTTATCATAGGTTAAAGATTAGTTGTTAATTGCTTTTATTATCATAATGCTTTCAATTTAGTAGATTTCCTTTTGTAAATTAGAAATAGTTGTGAAGATTAGTTTAAGAATAGAGTTCACTTGTTTCTTAGTTTAATTAGTTTCTTATTGATTAGTTTACTTGTTGTAGAAGTCATCCTAGGCTAGTTAGTTGTTTACTTGCTTTAATAGGTTAGTTTCTTTCTTGTCTATTTTCTTTCTTTCATAGGATAGTTGCTTATTGAATTTAAGTAGGTTAGTTGAAGTAGTTTGTTGTTGCTATTTGCTTATTAGATGAATAGTTTTCTTTTGCTTATTGTTATGCTTAAATAGTTTTCTTTTGCTTATTGTTTTCTTTAAGTAGGGTTTTCATTTGTTTTCTTAGAAATATCCATTGATCCTTTGTCCAAAGGTTACTTAGGGTACATAGTTTGAATTTCTTAGTAGGGTTTTGATCATTAGTAGTTTTTTCTTGAATAGATTAGCCCTTAGATAGCCAGTTCCTTAGTTAGACTATACTACCAACCCTTCTACCTTAGCATATATATTGCTACAAGTCTAAGTTTACTTACCCCAGGTTGAGAATTTAATTGAGGGTGTTTAGTGTAATTTTAGTGCATATAGAACACCCATCATTTTTGGCGCTGTTGCCGAGGAGTTGTCTCAAGGAAGGAAATAGTTAGGAAATAGATCATTTCTAGACATTAGCATTAGATTGGTGGCAGGGGAACTTTAAGATGAGAGGTAAGAACCTATGCATATGTTATTACAAGCTCCCCCAAACCCAATGGTAGTTTTTCTTTTTCTTTTTGTTTACTTTCATGAATAGAGCTAGAGACCCAAAAGGTAGATACATTAAATCTAAATTAGACCTTTCAACCAAGGTTCCTTCCGATCTTTTTGGGGGAAGGAATGTTCCATTCATAAGCTCCATAGACCGATACTGAAAAATAGGAGCTAGCTCAACTCAAAGAGATAAAATAGTATTTGAAGAGACTAACACAGGGAGTACTATAGAACAAGAAATTGAAGCATTAGTCATATTGGGACAAGAGGCAAGACCACTCGAGCCTTCCGCACAACCAAACAATACAACATTTTCTTTTACACCACCACTAGGAGATCCTAACTTTGAGGACATAATAGACCCTAAACAGGTGAATATTTTGTTTGGTAGTTCAACCAATGTAATTATCTCTCAAACTGACACAAAAAATTTGGCACTAATAATCTCAACTGGCTTGAGTAGAGTCCCATACATCCAATCAGTAGGAAGACCTTTCCATCAAAGGGAAACCTTGTTCTCTTCAAAGATAAAACCACCTAGGTACTCTCTTTTTGGAAACCAAACCAATATGGATGATCAGGAGGATCATAACAATGTAAGACACGAGGAGGAAGAAGAAGCTGGAAACCAAACCAAAACTACATTTGGGTTTCCAATTTTGGACACCACTCCTAATGTAAACATGAAGAATATTCCTCTATCAGCACTACCTACTTTTTATGGTAAAAGAAGTGAAGATCCAGATACCTTCCTATTTGAGTTTGATATCTTGTGTAGGAGCTACAACTACCTACAAGATTCCCAGAAACTAAAACTTTTTCCTACCACCCTCAAGGAATCTGCATTAAGATGGTTCATGGGGTTGGGAGAATCTAGCATTAGGTCTTGGGAAGCCATGAAAGATATATTTATTTAGAAGTACCAAGACTACTGCAAGACCAAGTAATCTCGTAATCATATTTTCAAAATCCAACAATTAGAAGGCGAGAATCTCAAGGACTATATGGAATGGTTTGCATACATCTCCCTGAAATCAAAATACCATGACCTCCCAGAGGATGCAGTTAGGGCTCTTTTCCCTAAGGCAATTTCAGAAGAATACCTAGAGATGCTTAACCTGATGGCATCAGGTGACATCTCCCATAAACCATTTGCTGAAATATGTGAAATGTGTAAAAATTACTCAAGGAGTAGAGCCAAAGCAGGAAAGAATGTTCGAGACCCTTATAATAGAAAATTAAAACCAATTAGTTTAGGTGGTATCATGAGAGCAGAGATAGGTAACCTTTTAGAAAAATTCAAGAGAAATATCTTAATCACAATAGGTTCCCAGTTGGACACCCTAAAAATAAAAAAGAAATAGGAGGAGGAAAATGCAACAAGTAGCATATATTGCCCAAGATGCAGGAGGAAGAATTCCTCAAGGGAATGCCCATTAGATAACATTTCAGATTGTGGCTTCTGTATAGAAGACCATTCAACTGATAAATGTCCATCATTTCTTGGTTTATTATCCATCTATAGGAGTGGGGATCCCAGGGAATCCTATTATGTACCTAGGAGGCCATGGAAGCCTAGGAACCAGCCCACATACCCAAATCTACAATCTCAAGTTCCACCCTATTATCAACAACAACAACAGTGGAACTCACCAGGTTGGAAAAACTAGTCTACTCAACATGGATGATTTTAGGGGCTAAATTTCGCTCATGGGCTAATTTTCCATGTTTTTTCCAAAAATGAGATTCGCTATTTTAAAAATGATTCGCCCAAATTCTATAGGATACAATTATTTTACCTTAAAAATCGCCCAAAATTTATAAAACTATATAAAATCCTTAGAAATTTGAATATTTTTACAAAATTATCACCCAACATATATAGTTGGCATATGAAGGATTAGTAATATTCACCAAGGTTTCTACATTTTAAAATAAATTTCCATCCTTAAAATCATCCCTACTACTCAGTACCAACATCCTTGGCTTCAAGGATGGAGAGGAGGACATAACCAAGGAAACCCTCAAGCTCCACCTATCCCTATGTCCAACCATCCTTATCCTCAGTTCCCACCGAACACTCCGCAGCTTCTGCCAGGTTTTGTTCCACCACCCTTACCTCCTATTCCACAACAACAACCGCTACAATATCATAATGCAAGCTCCTCGAGACCAACACTATTACCGACACAACCAGTGTTGAATCCCAATAATAAGCCCCCTCAACCTCTTCATAATGTTGAGATGCAGGCCTTCCCGGCATATGTTATTACTCTTGTTCCATTACAGGAAATTCAACTAAGATCGAGAAAAGTTATGGATAAGAAGAGACCTTCAGTAGTCGTCCAGGAAGAATAAGAAGAAGAAACCACCAAACAACCCATAGATGACACTAGGTGGGAATATGTTATTATTCCTAAGAACCAAGAACCTAAGATTCCCCAAAATGAACCTTCACAAATTAGGAAGGCCCCTCCTTATCTAGACAGATTGGTAATCGAGAAACCTACCACTCGACCAAAATTTGACATCTTGAATGAATTGAATAATATTTGTGTCAAGATTCCCCTGCTTCAAGCCATTAAAGACATTCCAATATAAAGTAAGATAGTTAAAGAATTGTGTATTAAGAAGCCAGGTAGGAAGAAAAAGGACCCTCCTACAATACATTTGGTAGGAGGACTTTCTGAGTACATATTAGAGTAGCCAAAACTAGAAAAATATGGGAACCCAGGAAACCCCATAGTGACCATAACCATTAATGAGGTCTCCATTGGAAACACTCTCATAGACCTAGGGGAAACCATTAATGTTATGACTGCTACTACCTTGGAACAATTACAGTTACAACCTCTTCTTAGGCCTACCCTAACCATTTTGGAATTAGCAGATAAGACAAGGTTTATACCTGAAGGAATTTTATATGATATCATGGTTACCTTAGCCTCATGGGAATAACCAATAGATTTTCTTGTCATTCACTCAAAGGATCCTACGAAAGGCCATCCCATCATTTTGGGAATACCTTGGCTAGCCACAACCAATGCATTTATTGGTTGTAGAGAGGGAGAAATGACCATCTCGAATGGACTCTCTATCCAGAAGTCACCATTTACTCTCCAGCTCAACCTATCATGGAGAATCTATGGTGGCTTGAATTTCCTTATGAGAATGAGGACTGGGAAGAACCCGTATTGCCAAGTGACCATGCCTGGGCACTTCAAGAGCATGCAACGGAAAATGTGCTAAACTAGTTTATTTATGCTATCACATGTGTGGATTTTCCACAATCGTTTCCCCAATTTGAGTACATGTTTGGGGAATAATTTCAGGAACAATTGGACCCATCCATTTTATCTTCGAGATAGATGAGTCTGCCATGTCTTATACTATGCCCTACGAGATTAGTCCAGGGAAATTTTTACATATAAACTCTTGGCTAGATACAGACCAAAAAAAATAGTTAGTAAGTATCCTTAAAGAACAATCAGGAGAATTCATCTGGGAATACACTGACATAAAGGGTATACACCCTGACACATGCATCCATCACATATATACCTAGGGGGAAGTAACACCCGTTAGGCAACCCTAGAGAAGGATGAACCCAACACTCAAAGATATAGTAAAAGAGGAGATCCAAAATTTATTAAATGTTAGACTTATTTATCCCATCTCCGACTGTAAGTGGGTATCCCCACTTGTAGTGGTTGAAAGTGACTGGGAAATGGAGAATTTGTGTTGATTTTTGGGAACTCAATAAAGCCACTCTGAAAGATTACTTTCCTCTTCCTTTCATTGACCAAGTTATGGATACCTTGTCTAGAAAGAAGTATTTTTCCTTTTTAGATGGGTACAACGGGTACAATAAAATTATCATAGCACCCAAGGACCAGGATAAGACTACCTTTACTCGTCCTTGGGGCACCTATGCCTATAGGGTTTTACCATTTGGATTGTGCAATGATCCTGCCACATTTCAACTACCAGTACTAGGGATATTTGTTGATCTTATTCATGATTGTGTGGAGGTCTACATGGATGACTTCACATTTTATGGAAATACTTACCAGGAAGCCTTAGATAACTTAGAAAAAGTCCTTAACAGATGCCAAGAAATGAACCTGTCTCTAAGTCATGAAAAATGTAAAATGTTGTTGACTGAAGGAGTGGTTCTAGGACATCATGTTTCATATGAAGGGATAAAATTCGATCCTCCAAAGATTGAGGTCATCGTTAGACTTCCACCCCTTAAGACTCAGAAAGAGGTGAGAAGATTTCTTGGACATGTCGGATATTACTGGTAGTTTATTGAAAATTTTACAAATATTGTTGCACCCATGTTTGGATTGCTAATAAAAGATGTTGATTTTGTCTGGACTGAGCAGTGTCAAAGTGCCTTTGAAACCCTGAAAGCTAAGTTGTCTGTGGCACCAGTTCTTAGAGGTCCCAATTGGACTCTCCCATTTCACATATCCACTGATTCCTCTGACACCGAAATAGGAGGATTAGGGAAGAAAGAGGAACACCAATCCTATGCCATTTATTTTGTGAGCAAGAACTTGTCCCCTACCGAGTTAAACTACACAGTTACCGAGAAGGAATTCTTGGCAGTTTTTCATGCTATTAACAAGTTCCGCCACTAAATTACAGGTTACTAAGTATTTGTACATACAAATCATTCCACCATTATATTTCTCATGAATAAACCCATAACTAATGGTTGAGTGACTAGGTGGATCCTGCTATTACAAGAATTTAATATCACTGTCCTTGATTGACCTGGAAAGGATAATGTGGTAGCTTATTTTCTTTCAAGAATAAAAAATGAGGATGATGATATCCATGTAGATGATCGTTTCCCAAATGAGCACCTTTTTTCCCTCTTTGTGAATACCCCATTGTTTGCAGATATGGAAAACTATCTGGCTACTAGGAAGTTACCGTCTCATTTGTCACCTCATGAAAACCATAAAATTATTACACATAGTGCTAATTACTCTTAGGTTAGCCATGACCTTTTTTGCACAGGCCTTGATTTGATTATTCATAGATGTGTTCGAGAAGACGAGGTGCCAGAAATACTATGAAGTTGTCATGATGGACCATGTGGTGGTCATTTTTCTGACAAACACACAACATATAAGGTGTTACTTTCGGGTTACTATTGGCCTAGCATTTTCAAAGATGTTGCCAAGTATGTGAGAAGTTGTGATAGCTGCCAAAGGATAGGAATACCTACGTCAGCTGATGAAATTCCCTTGCATTCCCAAGATATGATAGAACCCTTCGAAAAATGGGCCCTTGACTTTGTAGGAACAATTTCACCCATGTACCGTAAAAAGAACTATATTTTGGTTTGTACAGACTATGTCACCAAGAGGGTAGAGGCAAAATCCCTATTCAGGGCTACAAAAAAGTCTGTTGTTGAATTCATCTATGAATACATATTTACCTACTTCAGTGTCCCTCATGAAATTGTTACAGACCAAGGCACTCAATTCACTTCCAAGATGATGAGAGAGCTAACAGAGAAATATGGGATTAAACATTGTAAATCTTCTCCATACCACCCACAAGCCAATGGTTAGGTAGAATCTACAAACAAAGTTCTGGAAGATATCTTAACCAATACTATTCAATTACATCACCAGGATTGGGCTGATAGGCTTCCAAAGGCTTTGTGGGCCTATCAGACCACCTAGAGGAACACCACTGGGCATACCCCTTATGAGCTAGTGTATGGGAAACAAGTACTTCTACCAATAGAATTTGAAGTAAGGACCTTCTGTATTGCCACAGAATTGGGATTGAACTTGGATGAGTCTTAGAAGCGATGATACCTACAATTTCATGAGTTGAATGAGATCAGGCAAGATGCCATCCAATGAACATTATTAGTCCAAAACCAGAGGAGAAAGTGGCATGAAAAGTTTATTAACAAGAAACACTTCCAACCTAGTGACTAGCCTTTGTTGTTTGAATCCCAATTTAAAACCTTCAAAGGAAAACTCACCACCCGGTGGTTGGGCCCTTATGAGGTAGACACTGTATATGAAAATGGAGCTGTAAAAATCAAAACAATTGACGATGGACAAGTCTCCTTTGTAGTAAATGGACACCGACTTAAATTTTATCATAAGCCCATTTCCAAAGAGGATTTTCTATAGGTCATGTCAACTGACAAGGCATTGGCCTTAATAGATGGGGAAGTCCCCCCTTGTTCTTGAAAGGTTTTTTGAATTTTCTACTGTGCATATGTAAATAGTTTTTGAATTTTGTTAATAAAGAAATTCTAGAGATTTCTGTAAGTATTTATTTCACCAGGAGTAGATAGTTTCAAAGAAATATAAACGAAGGATTTTTCTTCAAAACATTGTTACACTTGAATTTTTTTGTCTGCTAAGCATCAAATGAGTATTAACTTGTTGTAATTAGCCATATTTTTGCAAAAAAAGTCATTTTCTTAAGGCATTCAAAAGCAGTTACTCTTGAAACTCTTCACCACTGTATAAGGAAGTGATACCATAACCATCAAGCTTAGAGGTCTCTCGCACAACATTTCCCAAGAAACCTGAGTAAGTGAGTAAAGTGTATTTATTAAAGAGTAACAAGGAGGTCTAATTAGTGGTTAGTCATGGAAACATCACAATAACTACAAAAGAAGAAAGTGAGTTGAGCCTGGAGATACCTTTATGTTCTTTCTCAATGGTACCGTCCACTACACACTAAATAGATTGATTATATCATATCTTTAGATAGAATACGTCCGCTTAAGTACCCTTTACATCGTGAAAATCACTAAGTAATATAACAAAAAGTCATCCTTTAACATAAATACCATCCCAATTGAAAAAAAAAAAGGTTGTTTTCAGAGTTATCCCCCCATCTTCTTGCATAAAGCAATCTTATATTAAAATAGTAAAATATGGAGGGCTAGTCTTTGAGGGTATAAGAGGCTAACCCACTGGGATATTGAACAGGTCTTCTAGTAGCGGGTATCGATCTGTGGTATGACTAGGTAAACCCGTCGAAGTACTGAATAGGCTTGCTGGCAGCGGGGCATTCTACCTAGCGAGGATGGTAATCTGTTAAAAAATAAATAATAAATTTAAAACTTGTCCTGATGTACGACATTACTTGCAGACAAAGCTGACATGAAGTATGTATGGTTAATCTAAGGTTAATGAACTCCATAAACTTGCCATTGGGAACTAACTCTGAGACTATCTTGAAACTCTCTTGCCTACCTCTTCTTATCTATATATAAGATCTCTTATCCTATAGGTGTGGCCATCTTCCAACCGTCTTGTCAGACCAATCTGTGAAATTTATCTTTACACTTTACAAATTGTAAATCTCCGGCTATTGGGAGAACTGACTGGTTTCCTATACTTTTGATTGTGAGGTGTCACAATACTTAGGTGTGGGTGAGGGGTTCATGAGTTGACAAATGATCATTTCCTAGAGAAGTAAATGTTTGTAAAAGTTTTGTATTATTTTCATGATACAGGTTATTACATCTGCTATCATTTTATTTTTAAAATTCTAATCTCTTGTGTGCTATAAATAATTGTACATATACTTAATAGACCACTTTATTGGTTCATTTTTATTACAGGATGTTCATTGCAGGTTTAACATTACATGTTCTATTCTTGTTATAAGTTGTTCATTGTAGGTTTGACATTACATGTTCTATGCAAGTGGATTGAGTAAGCATGGTGGCAAAATCAACAAACAATGGAACATTCTGCCTCTGCTCTTAATCATTGTGACTGTCAAAACCATTGCAATATTGCAGGCTATCCATTACAGGAGGTAAAAATGTATTTAACACAGAGGTGTCATATGAAGTTCTATATGAGGTGCTGTATGAAATGCCATATGAGGTGTTGAATGAAGTGCCATATGAATTTACACACTAGTAACTGTCCACAATTCCAGGTAACTAGGAATCAATAACATTTAATCAAATTGCTTGAAGGAAATTAAGAGTGAGGATACAAACTTTAGAAATGTTCATGATCAAATTTCCAAGTCAAAATACTTGGACATTGATCTAACTGTGCATCATTAAGCTTTTCCCAAAAAACATGCCTTTGAATTCAAAATTGCTCACACATGGCAACTCGTGCGCGCATGTGCGAAACCAATTACACCCTAGGTGCATTCAAAAATGGGTTGGGGTTACCTATTATCCCAATTCACCTCTACCATTCCCATTGCCCCTATTTTAGAGAATGCACTCAGCCTCTATCATTCGTTCCCCTGTTCAAATTGCGCTCGGCCCTTGCTCAATTCGTGCCATTCCTTGACCCGATCGCACCCTCTCTTGGTGAATTTCACCTTTGTTTCTTTCTCCACATCATCACGATGCCCATGAGGTATGAACCCTCTTCCTATGCAGACCTTTTTTCCATTCCTAAGTTTTCACATTGCAGGGAGGTGTTTTTGCATGCAGGCTGGGGGGCATTTTTATCCCACTTGCAGGGCCATGATGATGACATCTCAATGCAATTTTCCCTTGGTTTTGATGGGAAGACAATGCGCATGGGGTCTCTTACCTTTGGGGTCTCGGAAGAATCCATTGCTACAGCCACGAAGCTTCCAAGAGTGGGAGATAGATGGTTCAAAAGCCACCAGCTATTGTGCTCAAGATATAACAGGGTTTTTAAGCCTGAATTCTAGAACATCTCAGGAGAAAAAGGATATTCCAAGGAATTGATAAAAGAGGAACTGATCAACCCTCTCATAGTCATCACGAGGTTGATTATATGCGAAGGTAGATATTCCAATTTCAAATCCTGTAATTTCATATTGCTAGCTCATTTTCAGTTCAACAAACCTTTAAATTTTCCCTTCTACTTTCTAAAGAGCTTGGAGAAGATGTCCTCTCAAGTGAGGAAGAACATAACTAACCCCCACAACATCCTCTTTCACCATGGCATAATCAAACTCGTTCTAGACGAATTAGAGAAACAGGGGAAAACTTAGGATGCATTCATTTATCAATTTGCAAACCCTCACTTGACAGTTAAGACTGGCAAAAATCCACTTGTACTAAGGACTATTTCTCCATCCAATCCCCGCTCTCCAAGGACTCCAAACCCCCCTGTACAAACCATTTCTTTACCGAAACAATTCAAGAAGCTTGTTGACACCCTTGCACCTTCATCGGGTAAAAATACCAAGAGTAAATATCAAAGAAAGCTTATTGCCAATCCTCATATGCCTTCAATATCTTTTGATCCCACACCTAAAAATATCCAAGAAGTGATTCAACAATACTTTCCTATAATTCCCACAAACAGGAGAGGATCCAATTGATTTGATAAAGGACCCTTTCAAAAGAGTACTCGGAGCACAAGAGCAAAACCTTATGCAAAACCCCTACCTACTTTGGACCCTATCCAAGTGTCCTCCGATCTTGAGAGCCCTCACAAGAGACTTAGGGAAGTTTATGTGAACGAATTAGAGCCCCAAAAAAAGACAAAATCAGAATCTACTCTCCTTATCAACCCCCTATTACTCCTACTTCACCAATGCCTACCCCAGATGATAAGAATGATAGATTGTCCACATATTTCAAAGGATCTAAGCCTTCCTTCGAGATCACTGATTCTGCCCCAGCCATTGAGAAGCTACAAAAAGAGAATTTTCAACTTATGCAACAGTTGGAAGAAAGGAAGACAATGGACACACATCTTCCCCATGATAATGTAGTCCTCCAAGCAAAGGTAAATTCCCTTCAAAGGTTGGTTGACGAGATGACAAAATCAAATCGTAGCCTTAGAGAACAACTGAAGAAACACAAGAAGCATAAGGCAAAGTCTTCACAGCAAGAAGGAGAAGCTTCTAAAGCTGATCCTCCTCAGCAAGCTTAGTCATGAGGGGTAATTTCCTTTTGTTTGCAGTGGGACCTACAAAAACATAGGTGTGGGGGTAATGTTGGGCCCGTGATATGATCGATTTTATGAAGTTAATTAGATCCTTTTTGTCGAATGTGTATATGTGTTTTCATGTTTTGAAGATTTTTTTGAAGAGATTTTGTGTCAAATCGCTATGATCCACCCCAGGGAAAAATCACAGATTGTTTTTTCTTCTAGCACTTAATCCGTTACTCCATCCGACACTCAGTCTGGTACTCCATCTAGCACTCTGTCTGACACTCCTTCCTGCACAAAAACAATGGGTGATTTGGTGGCCAGTGATGGGTGAACCGATACATGGGTTTTTTCTGGTTCTCATGGCCTCCAGCTACTGAACTCTTGATAAATTGATTTGGGTTGTTATGTTGGGAGATTATTGGCTTGCCTCGTTTCGACAGTTAGGGCATCTTAAATGCAATTTACTATTTTTAGAAGAGGATCGACCCTCCAGTGGTCGACCTCTCAGCTTGTAAAACTTATAAATACCACCTCAGTGGTCAGACAATTGTTAAGAAGTTGTGTGTTAGAGAGAAAAGACAATTTCTCTCTATTTTGCTATTTTCATTTTGCCAGAATTGTGTAAAGACTGTGTTTTTAGTTTTAATGGTGAATTCGTGTTGTTGAAGCTTGTGGTGTGCCTTTGAAGAGTAACCATGACTTGCTAGGGGGCCCACCAACAGTCTGGGTGACTATTCTATGAGTTTTCTTGTGAATTAGATAGCGTAGATGTCTTATTATTTATTTTTCTATACATGAATTGTCATTTTGCTTCTTTGTTGTATAAATTGTTGTTTGTGATTTAATTGGCTTAATTTAGTTTTGCAGGTTTATATGAGGAATCTTGTTAATATGCAATGACTCTCTAGTTAGTATAAGCAAGCTTGCAAGCTTAGATACTAACCCCATGTGTGATTAGATGGTAGATTAGACTTTCTTTATGTTGAAATAGAGTTTAAAATAAAGTTTAAAACAAATTTTGAAAATAGAGTTAATTTTATGATTTCTTTGATAGGGCTTCGGTGGATGGATAGTAATAGTGTTAGTTTTCATTTCTACATTATTTATCCAATTACTGTTTAGTTTTGTTTATCTAGTTGTTATCTAGTTTACTCATTTCATTACTTGTCATATGCTAGAATAGTGTTTAATTTCTGTTTATGAGTATTTTCTCTTTTTGCAAATTGAATTGTCAAATAGAACTAGTTTAGTTTACTTCATGCAATTTCTCTCTTAGATCTAGGTTGCAATTTCAATTCATAGTTAAATATTGGGTTTAGTGTAGTATGAGTTTACTTAAAGTAGTATAGAGTGCAATTAAAATTCATAGAATAGTGTCTTTATATTGTTAATGGTTAATGCATGATTAAATAATCACATGGATATGGAGGATAATTAATGTTGTTTCCGTGATGGCTAAGTTCTCACTAGATTGCCTAATTCACACTTTTCACTTTGCTATTGAAGTCAATATCGAGTTTATCCCTCTTGAATTATCGTTCATTGTTAAGCTCCATCATGATATTATAAGACATCGGAGGGATTCACACAACCATCAACACTATATTTGAGTTTTCATAGATTAGCAGATAGTTTTCTTGCTTTCATAGATTAGAAGATAGTTTTATTGCTATTGTAGGATAGATAGTCTCCTTACTTTGGTAGATTAAGGGATAGTTTTCTTATCATAGGTTAAAGATTAGTTGTTAATTGCTTTTATTATCATAATGCTTTCAATTTAGTAGATTTCCTTTTGTAAATTAGAAATAGTTGCGAATATTAGTTTAAGAATAGAGTTCACTTGTTTCTTAGTTTAATTAGTTTCTTATTGATTAGTTTACTTGTTGTATAAGTCATCCTAGGCTAGTTAGTTGTTTACTTGCTTTAATAGGTTAGTTGCTTGGTTGTCCATTTTCTTGCTTTCATAGGATAGTTGCTTATTGAATTTAAGTAGGCTAGTTGAAGCAGTTTGTTGTTGCTATTTTCTTATTAGATGAATAGTTTTCTTTTTCTTATTGTTATGCTTAAATAGTTTTCTTTTGATTATTGTTTTCTTTAAGTAGGGTTTTCTTTTTTTTTCTTAGAACTATCCATTGATCCTTTGTCCAAAGGTTACTTAGGGTACATAGTTTGAATTTCTTAGTAGGGTTTTGATCATTAGTAGTTTTTTCCTGAATAGATTAGCTCTTAGATAGACACTTCCTTAGTTATACTATACTACCATCCCTTCTACCTTGGAATATATATTGCTACAACTCTAAGTTTACTTACCCCGAGTTGACAATTTAATTGAGGGTTTTTAGTATATTTTTAGTGCATATAGAACACCCATCAGTGCCATTTGCCTATGGGTGATATGGTGTGCTCTTTTGGTGATGGACTTTGAACTTCTCAATCATAGCGCTGATGGTGTTTTTTATGAAGTGTGTGCCTTGGTCGCTCATCAAAACTCTTGGGCACCCAAATCGAGTGATTACTTGTTCAAATAGAAAATGTGTTGTTGTTTATGTGCTGCAATCCTGCACTGGTGCGGCTTCCTCCCATCTTGTTAAGTATTTCTTCATGGTGATAATGTACCTAGCTCCTATTCTTTTTGTTGGTGGGTTAATTGGTCCCACAAAGTCTATTTCCCAATTTTCGAATGCCTGTAATGTTACTTGTCATCATAATGGCATCTCGTCCATTCTGTTAGGTTTTCCTACCCTTTGACAGAAGTCACATTTTTTACAGTACTCCTTCGAGTCTTTGTGAATCGTTGGCCACCATAGTCCTGTGTGCAATACCTTTTGCGCGATAGCTTTACCTGCATAATGCCCTCCTTCTATTCCCTCATGGGCTTCTGCTAAAATTATTGGTCTTTAGTGCTCTAACACGTACCTTCGTAGGATTCTATCTGATCCAGGTGGATATCAATGGCCACCCACCTTGTCCAACTGGCTCAAAACATTTTTCTGGCAATTTTGGCAATTTACTATTTTTAGCAGTTTTTAACTTACGGGGCCATTTTGAGGGCCTAAATGAATTTTTTTCGGGATCGACCAAAATAAATGATAGACAAAGGAATTATTGAGGCCCCAAAATGAATCTCCTTGAAGATACCTTTCCAATGGGCAATCACATGCCTAAAATGGAGATCGTATGCAACAGTTACGACCCCGGGAAGTTAATGTACTAACTTACCCAAACAGGGCACACATGACTTTTGGTGCTTCATCTCCTAGGGTTAGGTTTTTGAATGTCTAGGGTTTTTGGCATTCCTGTTTATTGTAAAAAGGCCTTCAGAGCCTCATTTTAATCATCTTCTTGCGAATGCGAGTAGTCGTCACATCTATTCTCAGAGATAAGCTGCGACCATTCTAGTGAGTCTTTCACACTATATTTTTACAGTCTCTGTACATTTATTTTATTAATAGAAATCATGTATTACTATATATATGTGTTTATGGTTGCATATATGATACATTTCTATTATATTATCGAATATCGGTGATATCTCTGTGCATTTATTTATTATATTTTCACTCTCATTTCATGCCGAAAATAATCTAGATCACTATCTGTGTCCATTTTATATAAATGTCCCGCAATCAGTTGATAGTCGGCAACACAAACTACCAGGATTTTCTTCTGCACGGCTATATTCTTGCAATGTAGTACATGTACTCAAGTACTCAATGATGTCTGTGAAGTATTCATCAGTGATCTGGACTGAAAATAACTGTGCATCCGAAAAGTTGTCTTCTAATTTCATAGGTGCTTCTCCATTGGTGACCCTTGATAGGTGGTCAGGTCCTACGTTCAATTTCCCTGTCTTGAATATTATTCAAAGTCAAATTCCTGAAGTAGCAGTAACCATCGAAAAATTATCCCCCCCAACACTGGCTTGTTGACTAGGTATTTCAGGGCTGAGGGATCTGTGAACATCTTAAAGTGTTTTCCCAATAAGTAATGTATGAATTTTTGTAGTGCATAGACCATAGCTAGGCCTTCTCTTTCTATCGTGTTATAGTTCTGTTCCGAGTCCGATAGTTTTCTTCTCGCAAATGCTATCAGGTGATCCAAGTCTCCCACTCCTGGCTGCGCCAAGATAGCTCCAAGTGCTATAGCTGATGCATCTACATGGACGTGGAATGTCTTCTCCTAGTCTGGAAATACTAATATCGGTGCAATGACCATATTTTCCTTTAGGGTATCCAGACCGTGTTGACACTTGTCATTCCACTGAAACTTTGTATCCTTTCTTAGCAGTTTCACCATCGGTGCAGTGATCTACGCATATCCTTTGATAAATTTTCTGTAGTAACCCGTGTGTCCCAACGTCGCTCTTAGCTAAAAAAATATTTTTGGTGGTGGTAAGTTAACGATGACTGCAATTTTTGTAGGATCTATGAGTAACACTTGTTTGCATACTATATGGCCCAATAGTATCCCGAACGATGTTCCAAATATGTGTTTGTTTATATTCATTGATATATGACTCTACCGACATCTTTCTAACATCAGGTGTAAGACTTCTACATGGTTTTTCAATCAACTATAGAGTGTCCAATCATCCAGGTATACTTCGAGAAACTGGTGGATGAATTCCTTAAATGTAGCAATGACTACTCTAAAAAAGATTGCTGGTGCATTCTTCAGTCCAAAGGACATGTCCGTGTACTGGTAGGATCCCTATTCCATCGCAAACGTGGTCTTGTATCTGTCTTATTATGCTATCTTAATCTGATGGTATCCTGAAAATCCATCAGTGAATGAGTAAGCTTCATGTCCTCCGATGTTCTCTAACACTTCATACGTGAAAGGTGTAGGGAACGGGTCATGTAGGCATGCATCGTTTAACTTCCTGAAGTTGACGCATATCCTTATCCCTCCTTGTTTCTTGTCCTGTACTACCACCAGGATTATCCATTCTAACTCTTCGAGTGGTTCTATGATGCCGACTTTGATCATCCTGTCGATCTCAGCTTTGAATTTCTGCTTATATATTGGGTTCAGTCTATATGGTCACTGTCTGATCGATCTTGCTTCTGGCCTGAATGGTATCTTCATCTCTCCTAATTCTTCGGCTATACCCTTCATCTCTGTAAATGTTGTGGGAAACAAGTTGTTGTATTCGTGCAACAACTCTGTGATGCTTTCCATTGTTTGCTCATCCCAGTAATCTCCAATGTTGGCCATTTTGGGATGCTCGGCTATCCCAATGTTGAATTTATTCACTTTGATCGATGTGGAAATGACTTTTGATTCTATTGGTGGTCCTTCCATGTCTCTTTCACCTTCTGCTTCTTCAATTTGAACATCGTGTGGATAATCTTCATCTAGTGCTTCCTCTTGCACATGGTAACACGATAGAAGTTCCTTGACTGTCTGTTTATTATGATGCTGCTCTTCTGTGATAAGTTCTACTTCTGGTTCTTTGATGAATATCACTCCTCTTATTTGTTTAAGGGCTACATCTATGTTGGGATTCTCATGATCGAATGAGAAAGTGACTGTAAAATTTTGTTGCAATGTCATTCAGGTCATAGTTCCTTTGCGCAATTCCTAGTCTATATACTAGTTTGTTGGTATGCCTTCTATAGTGTGTATGAAATGATGAGGCCATTCCTCCGGGGGTGTCAATTTCCACAATGTTCTACACTCCTACAAGTGTTCCGCTAGTTCCCTATGTCCATCATATTTTTGTTGTTTGTTGTTTTTTTGTTCTGCATTGAACCTTATGCATAGTAACTGCTTACATTGGTACCAATATGTGATTGTCTCTTTGTGTGCACCCCGCCCTCTTGTGGGTGTGGCCTTGAGTGATAAATCCAGTGCTAATAGTATCTCATTCTCTAACACTTCATCTTCATACTGTGCCAAGAATGTTTCAAAATCGTTTACTCCAAGGAAACTGGGTGGTTCTGTGATTTCTGTGCCTACCCATCTTATTGCGCGGTCTATTCTTGCACATCTTCTCGTGGAGACTTCGTGTAGCCTTTTTTGCTATTTTTCTAAACCGGTGTTTGAATTTGTTGCACATGACGCAATGCTCTACTAGCTGAGTATCCCTTCTACAGTTAGATTTATGTAATCCTTCTCGTGTGCAGTTGTTCTATACAACTGGTCAATTTCCTCTAAGTCTAGGCAAGTAGTTTCTACAAAAATCTCCCCTTCTGATGGGTCTAATGGCGCGATGACCCTGTATTCACCTAACTCAAATGTCATTTTCCTGGTCTTCAAGTTGATTATGGCCTGGTTGTCAAACTCCCAATCCATTCCAAGCAATGCGGGGTAAGGTGTTGTGTCATCCACTATTTCAATGACTTCAAAATATCCTAATGTTGGCTCTCCCATGCATTTCCATGTCTTCTTTGGTAATACATTCACTTCAGAGCCTAGATCCAGTGTGATGTCTCCCATATTGAAATCCCCAATGTTAGCATTCAGTCTAAAATCCCTACTTTTTCTTCTTCTTGTGTGTAGGTGATTAACTATTTTTGGTTCTAGCTTCCCTTCCATATCAATGCTACATTTTTCAAGTATGTTTTGCAATATTTTCAAAGATGGTGGACTACTTAATACCTTTACACATGACTGCAAAAATACTTTGATTGTACTTGCTTGTCCCATGTGTTGTATTTCATTGGTATGATCCAATAATGGAGGCATCTCGTACTCTGGTGCTTCCTTGTTTTGCTGTGTAGTTGAAGTCGATGCTATGTCCTCCTTCTGAATTTCTCGTCTGGCTTCCTTAAAGATATCCTTTTCATTATTTGTGTCAAACTACTTCCTTGGTTCGGTGTTCTTCTTCACCCATTGATTCCGCGTTGGTTCTTTTCGAACTGCATCAGTACCTATTTTAGCTCCTCCATGGGTAACTATGTTGATATTCCATCCTTCATCCCTTTCTTCGGCCGAAATCCATTGAACATTCTGGTTATTTTGGTTCCTCTTTTCTTGGATATTTACTAGTAGTGTCAGACATTCTTCTGTATCGTGGTCTGATGCATGACAATACATACAAGTTGCTGGTGGAAGTGGAAATTCCCTTTTATAATGTCCCAGTTGCTGACAATTGTGACATACTACTAGTCCTCGACCTCGTTCGAAACCTCCTCTTTCTCGTCCTCCACCTCTGTAGCCTACTCGATCTACTCTCATCACGTTATACTGAGGTGCCTGATCATACTGCACGGTATTGTACCAAGGTTGTGTTGTATTGTAATGTGGTTGCACGTTATTGTATGGTTGTTGCACAGTATTATACTACTGCTGCGTAGTGTTGTATGGAGTTGGGACTTGATTGAACTGTGGCATGGCTTGCCTAGTCATCATTTTGGCCTGCACCCTATATGTATCTAATGTCCTTTCTCACATCAGCTCCATAGTTCTACAATATTTATCGTTGTGGCCCACTCACTTTCAAAAGGTGCAATATGAGCTCTTTGGGACTGTCTGGTATTTTTGCATCATCATGCAGTGGTAAGGGTCGTGACTCAGTTTCTTACAGATTTCGCACAATAGTCCTCCTGTTGGTAATGGATTTGGAATTACTGCTTCCATATACTGCACGAATGTTGGACATTCATTCTTGTGGTGTCCTTCCATTCTACATGTGGTACACCACACAACTTCTCGTTTGTCCTTGTTCTTATTTTGGTTCAGCTAAAACATTAGATTCTTCAAATCCTCCTTTAGTTCTTCGATAACTAGGTCTGTCTACTGGTATTGGTTTTCTTCCAATTGCAAGGTTGCCTGCAGAGCCTCTACCTACCTTGGAACTTCTATTGTCACAACGAGTATTTTAAGTGTGGGAGTAGTGAGTTGACAAACAAGTGTCGATGTTTCATCTCGGTCATGAGATATTTTAACTTTCCCTTCAGTAGCTTGAATCTCTAGTCAATCTCCCATACTGACTCTCATGGTTTCTGTCTTATTTCAACCATCTCATTCATGTATTGATCCTCTGAGATCAGCTTCTGCAACTCATTTATCAGTAAATTCTTAATGTATGTCAGTGTCCTCATCATCCCAGGGGCACTGTTTGTGTCTAGACTCATGTATGCGTCTAGTGCATGGTCTCTTAGCGTAATCGCTAGCTGTGCAAGTTTGGTATCTTTATCAGTGATCTATTTTTCTTCCTAGATTTTTGCACAAATGAACAAATGATTCTTAGGGTCTTCTGCTTCTTGTCCTCGAAATTATGGTAACCTAATGGTGGGATAGTGTCCTGCCATTCTGAATGTTGAACTACTACCTCCGCGCGGTGTAGATACTTGAATAATGTTTCCTGAACTGGTTACTCCAGTTGTTGTTTTTTGTGTAGATGTACTTCCCGATGTTTGAATGATTATGAACTTTGGTTGTCTAAACAGTGGTGTTCTCTTTGGTTTATTAGTCGCACATGGGTTTATGGGTTCCACACTGACATTAATATGGATAGGATGGATGCCTTCTCCTCCCGCTCTTGGACCTCTCATATTCCTCTCATATGTTGTGTGCAGGATTTCCTCAATCTACTCCACAGCCCAGAGATCCTCTACCTCTTCCTCATCACTCGCCAAGCCTTCCCTTGCAGCTACATCTCTCTTCTTGCTATTCACCTTGTATTGGTAGGGTACTCTGCTATGCGTCTTTCCAGTTGTCACCATAATCTGCTTGATTTGGTTGTTGTCCATCATTATTGGGTCCAAGGGTTCCTCCTTCTTTCCCTTATCCTTTCCTTCTTCCATTTCTCCTCTTTCTGTCAGTGCTTCCCCCCTTCCCCCATGCACACAGGAAAGTTTAGCTGTCTGATTCCATCGTCATTACACCTTTATTGTATAGTAGTATCTTAATAGAAGTATACAATGATCGAATGTACCTTACTCTAGGTCCTCATATAAATTCTTGCTCCACTACGCAGTACGAATCCGTTGTGTCGACTGCAAACTCTATTATAAACAGTACCACAATACTGTCAAGCCAAAAATCTAATGCGCGAGTGAATTTGTTGTTCACCTGTTGAAGCTGCTCAATCTGTAATGGGTTCCACTCTATCTTTTGAATCCAGTTCTTTGCATGGTTATTCTTCAAACTTAGTATCCACTCCTACAATTGATGTGGAAAATCGCAGAAAAATACTTCGTGCAAATTAGTAAACACGTATTTCTCAAGATATTTGCTAAGTGTTATTTTAGGGTTTCTATTGTCTTTCTGTGAAAACTCTATATCTTTCGTTCTTATCCAAGTTTCGATATATGCTTTTGTGGGATTCCACAGTCTCAACATTCCATTCTAATTGCTCATTGGTCTCTGCCCTAATATCTTCTCGATCTACCTCCGACAGATTTTCAGCTTGTCTCCTCTACTCAATCCTCTCATGTTCCTACCAACGAATACAAAACCATTTGTTGGCTACTCTTCTCTACCTTATATACTGTCTAAGTTTGTGTTGACCCAGGGTTCATGTCTTTCAGGTTTCCAACAAATCCTCTAAAACTATCATCCCTCCTGGTAAACCAGAAGGCAACACATCACACAGAGTGCGCTGCGTAGTCTCACCCAAGATAGCTTAAATGGGTGGCTGTAATACTCAGGTGTTTAAAGCCTAAGATTGAGTGTGAGATAGGAGAACTAATGATTGAACCATTTATCATAACTTGTAAATGCAACCTACTATTATTCATGACTATGCAGTGAATCCAATAGCTTATTCCTTCAATTTCGTAATAGTATTCAAACACCAATATAATAACTCATTCATTCAACATAATAATAAATAATGAAGATGATAAAGGTATGGAAACATTCATCACATAACACAGATTTACTATGGTTCACCCCCTCCTAGGCTACATCCAAAAAGATTTGGCTCTCAACTCTTTATGGTCTTTTGCATCTACAATGTCGCGCACTTACAACTCTTCTCAGTCATGTAAGATCTATATGAGGTAGACTAGATTACACCAAGCTCTATAGCCTATGACCTAACCCTCAAGATCTACCTTCCCTCCTTTCATCTAGCTCAACAACTTATACAAAATAGGTCTTACAACAAAACATTACATATCGTATCATCTCATGTGTAACAATAGAAAACCAATCGTATATCAAAACCCGAACCCTCTATGATCCCTAAGTATCTATATTTATACCTTTCAAGCTCTTCAGCCATTTACAATATATTACCAAAACCCTAACCCTACCGTCCTTAGGTATTACTCCCATGCGTGCGTGATGTTCTTCCTTCCAGGTGTTGCCTCCCTTGCATGCACGCGTGTTGTTCTTGCTTCCGACTGTCGCTTTCCTCATGCATGCTTTATTTCCCCCAAAAAACCTTGCTTTTATGCTTTGGCCTTTGGTTCACCTCCAACACAGACCCAGGGTTCAACTCTTCAAAAAAGCACCAAAAAAACCCTAACTACCGACCCTTTTGGCAACACCTGCGAAGAATATGAAGTCTCACCCGAGGTAGAGGTAGGGGGGTTGTAGGACTTAGGTGTCTACAACCAAGATGGGACATGGATATGTGATTACAACACTCAGCAGGGCACTTAGATAACAATAGGCATTAGTTCATGAGTCTCATTCACATCACAGACTAAACCCTTATTACAGATCAACGCAGTAACAATAAAGATCAAGCACTTTCAATCACTTAGCACATAACATTCACTCAGATCTATAATTCATTCATCTTTAATACCATTAAGCACTAAGAAACAACATCAGATGCATTCATCATACATTATAACAACAACACTAAGCAAATAAACAACATAATTCACATTTCACAAAGCACATCAAGGAACAGGATATACATGGTTCACCCCAGTGTGGGGCTATGTCCACCAACTTCTTCTTCTTCATTATTAATCTTCAAGCTTCATACATTCATTTGCTCCTGTGCACAAAGCCACAGAGCCAAACTCCACAGAGGACAGGATATCTGCGCGCTGCACACCAGATCCTCCTTCCTGAAATCAATTCAAGGCACAGAGCCAACTCCTTAGTAGCACAGATCCTTACTTTACATAGCCAGTTCACACAAAGAAACTTACAACCTCTTGCACTAATCCCACATTAACACTTACAACATATTGTGCACATAGCCAACAAACACTTCTTACATCACTTAGCTACTTATTTATAAATTTAAAAAAAGGCCTAATCATGGGTAAACCCATGGGCCGACATCCCTTAACCCATTACATAAACCCTAGTAAACCGTAGTTGGGTCCACAAGCCCGCAAAACAAGTGATATCCCACGATCTCAACTCCGCCTGGGCATTCCATCTTCGACCAGCCTGTCGGAGTCCAAAAAGTGATCGAACACGACCAATGTTTCCTCAAAACTTGGTCGAGGGCCAATAGGCCCCCAACACTCACCTGTGACTCGTCCCAAGTCACTCAGATTTGGGTAACGCTACTTCAAATGCCTTGAGCTTAGATCAATCTACCTTGACTTGCTGCTTCACCAGAACTTCCTACTCGTCGAACTCCTGAATCACTTGATCTGTAATAGGCCTTTCTAGTCATTGTTCCACGGGCGCAACCACTTGGTCTAGGTGTGAGACTTGACCGTCAATATCTTCAAAAATCATGTAGGCTTCATCCTGCACTAGTTGTAGTCTTTGTGTGACTTCCATAACTCTACTCTGGATGGCAGTAATCTACTATTGGACTGCACACTAATCCTATGATTTCTTCATTCTCTCAACTACAGTGAGTAGCTTCATCTGCACCTACATGGTGGATGCCTCTTGTTGTGCCTCCTGTAGCTGTTCTTCTAGTTTCCTCAACTCTGGATATTCTATGATGCGTTCATAGGTTTGCACTCTTCGATCACTCAACTACTTACATTTTGAGGTGAAGGTCCTGATCCTTCCAACTGCTGTCTTGGCATCTTCCTCCCTCAGATCTTGCACTTATTGCGGAGTGCTCGGCACTGCTTGGATCTCTAACTCCGTTATCCTCGCTTGAAGCTATTGAATGGCCTCAACAAGCTTCCCCAATTACATCTGGACTGACTCTGGTTCCTCCTGTGCTAAGCCCGACATAGAGCGAAGTGCTTTAGTAACTGCTTCTTTGACCGCAGTTTGATCTGCGAGCATCTGGTATTTTTATTTATGTATCTTCGTATTGTTCTCCTTGAACATCGCCTGAATTTCATCTTTATCTTTCTCATAGTTAGTTACACAGGTGTTGTTGGGAAAAATACCTTACGGAATAGCAAACTAGGGTCAGACTTGCATGCAGATTCTGACCGTAAAGAAATTACTTTTTAACCTACCACCCAAAACTTAAACCCCTCTTTCACAATACATACATAGAAAGGAGCTACCAACCTTTTTACTGATGTTTGGTGTAGATCCTCCATTGCGCTTTTGTCCGTTTGCTGGTGCTACTCCTTCCAACGATAACTTGCAATCAAAACAAACAACGATGCATGCACACTACTTTTCTACTTGAGGGTTAGAAATTAAGCACAAATTAAACAAATCATAGATAACTCATGCATTGGGACGGGAAAATTATTCTTTTATTATTTTTCAAAATGAATCAACTTACAATCAAAGTCGAGACCGACCATTGCTCCTTGATCCTGATCTTGGGTTCCTCCTCTTCTATCCTCCAACTGCTTTGCGTTAATTCTCCTTTGGCTTGAGGAAAGGCTAAAGGGTTGGGACAATGGATTCGGAAAATGGGTAGAGTTTCTTTGCTATATTCTTCCTCTTCCAAATGGACCCTACCCCTTCTTTTATACGCTAGAAGGAGCTAGGGTTTTGGATGAACTCTTGGCCATGCATGGCCGGGAGTTTCAGTTAACTGACCCATAGCTTTTTGTCCCGTCGGAAACTTTCCTATTTTTGTGTTTTGTTAGGTACACGTGGGCTGTAGTGGGCCTACCAACGTGCACAAGCGCGCAGTAATGGGTTAGGGTGTGTGGGCCTTGACCCAAGAGGATTTCCAAAGAGGTTGTTTAGCAGATGTTTTTGCAATGAAGGGATATGAGTTGGCCTGATGCCATGTAAGTAGGTGTGGTGCAATTTAGGGTTATAACAGATGCCCCCTAATGTGTGAGGCCAGAAGAGCATCTGATGGCCGAAATACATTACCAATATTTTACCAATCTGTACTGATGTGCTGAATGAGTGAGCCCAAGGATCAAGAACCAGGAGGTGTCGTCTGCAAAATAACAAATGTCTCACCGAGGCAGGCATACCCATGCTCGAGATAAAATAGAACCATGGCTACCAATCAAATACATTGTAGATCCATGTCAAATAACTATAAAGAGTAGCGACGAATAATACATAGCGGAGCTACATCTCAAAATCAGAAAGATATACATATAGCGTATCCATCTTCCAGAAGCTGATTCGGCCTGATGGCTGTACTTCAGAGCTCGAGAAACAACTTCAAAAATCTTTTAAAACTCGGGTAGGAGTGTAATATGAGTGTACGACTGCACTACCTAGAGGTCTTCGACGGCTCATTGATTATGGACTTGATAATCTTGATGATCAGACTGAAGGCTTCAGTGATTTCGAACAAGGACTTGATTGGATGTTCAAGATGGCCGGGTATGTGGACAAGAGACATATTGCAGAGGGGCCGACTCAGGCTTAGTGATAAACATCCCTTGGATAATAGCATGACAAGTGATAAGACTCAGGCAGCATATCTATTAATCATAAGTCTAAGAAGCAGGAGGCAACGCAAACTCTCCATATGTTTGGAAGAGTAACCAAACGGTGGAGGACAAAACTCTATATAGCAAGTAAAAGCTTCATAAGGTCGTACTACATCCCATAGTGTTGTGGGGTATTCTACCCTACGGACTAATAAGCTAGGGCTCTAAACTTATACGCAGATCATGACCCTCAAGATTTAACTTTTAACCTTCTACCCAAAATCTCAACCCCTTTTCTCAGGCAAACACAAGAAGAATGAACTAACCTTTTATCGACGGTTGAAGTAGATCCTCTGTTGAGTTGTTATCTCCTTGCTGCTGCTGCTCCTTCCACAAAGCTTCCTGCAATCAAGATAAAACTATGCATGCATGCTACTAACCTACTATGGGGTTAGAGATAAAACACAAATCAAATAACATAGATGAGATTCATGTATTCGGGACGGGAAAAGTATCTTTTTCATTAATCTCAATATGAACCAACTTACAATGATTTCTGAGATCGGCCACCATTCCTCGATCCTGATCCTAGGCTCCTCCTCTTCTTTTTGTCCTCCAACTGCTGCAGCATGAATTTCTCCTAAAGCTTGAGGCAAGGCTAAAGGGTTGGGACAAAACTGACTTGGCAATTTGGCAGAGTTTCTTTGCTATGATTTTTTCCTTTTTTGATAGTACCCCTACCCCTCCTTTTATAGGCTAGAAGGAGCTAGGGTTTTAGGTGAACTCTCGGCCATGCATGACTGGGAGTTCTAGTTAACTGACAAAAAGCTCTTCGTCCCGACGGAAACTTGCCTGATATTTTGCTTTGTTAGGTATCCGCGGGCTGTAGTGGGCCTGCTAGCGGGTACCCGCGGGCTGTAGTAGGCCTGCTAGCAGGTACCCGCGGGCTGTAGTGGGCTTGCTAGCGGTTTATTTGATTTAAGATGATTTTTAAGAGTTTATTCAGCATGGCTTTGGCAAGGAAGAGATATGAGTTGGCTTGATGCCAGGTAAGCCTGTGTGGTGCATTTTAGGGTTATAACAGATGCCCCCTAATGTGTGAGGTCAGAAGAGCATCTGATGGCCGAAATACATTACCAATTCT
>JZKD02S1996548.1:738629-750321 GCA_000966675.3 Picea glauca | reverse complement strand
GAAAGACTATACGGACTCTCGAGCCTACAGTGTTGTTAGAAATGACATGGACACCATAATGCAACCAGGACCTACCTAGGGCATCCATGTTTTGGTAAGCTCTACCACCAAGTCGCGACACCTCTAGAGAAGATATGACAGTTCCATGTCACAACCTGATGGGATCGATCCTATAGCATAAGAAAAAGGCAACGGGATGCAAAAGTTGGGGTAGTATCCTAACCTGTATGCTCAAGTTGATTTTTGAAAAAATAATTATTTTTATGGACTGTCAATATTTTTTCGAAACTCAAAAAAAAAATGTCCGAATACCTGATCAAATCCCTCCCATATAACTCTTGGATCACTCTAAATGGTTTTTGGTATAAAGAAACTGATAAGGGGGGCCAAAAAAGTGACAAAAAGAGGCCAAAAATTCTATAAATAGAAGCTGGCAGCTCATTATCACCATTGCTGATTTGGAAATTGACTTTGGAGCCAAAAGACCCCCTTTGCCAAAGATCACGATTCCAGGAGCTACAGTGGATGAAACGGACTTCTACTTGGACCAAGTAAGTACAAACTCCCCTATCTAGCTATTCAATACTTCCATTTTAGCATTTAATTTATTTTTTTGGGTGGGAGTCGACCTAAAAAAGGTCGGCCCTAGGTACATGCGGGCTGTCCAGAGACAACCCGCGTGTACACGCATGCAGAGCAAAGCCTGCACACGTGTACACGCGACTGTCACCTCTACAGGCTGCGTGTACCCCCCCTCAAGTGATGAAAAAGAAAATGGAAAGAAGTATTGACCCTCCTTTACCTTGTTGTGCTGGCAGGATGTATGTCCAATGGAGGGAAAGGGAGCACGAGGCCTCCAATGAGTTAGTTGCAGCAGATCCGAATGGTGTGGCCGTGTTGATGCAATGCAGTTTGTTAAAATTGTTTTTATGTTTGTTTATGCGCACGCAACCAAGGCTACTGAATGCCTTGATTGATTACTGGAACCCTGATGCAGAGGTGTTCATGCTAGAGGGGCAATCCTTGGTGCCCACCACCGAGGACATTTACTTTCTGACTGGCCTCTCAAGGAGAGGGGAACCAGTCAATTTCCAGACTTTTCCTGTGGGGCCGAGCAAGATCTCGGAATTGGTAGCTAAGTACTGTGAGGCTAGGACTGATCGTAGAGGTTCCCAGGTGCCTATTAGCAAGATTACCAACATGGCACTACAGACTATCTTGTTGCTTATTGGGCAGATTACCGGCTCAGCAGTCGTGCATCAGGCTTCGTGCGCACAGATGAACTGTGCTATTCAGTGCATGAATGCACACATTTTTTATTGGAGTACCACACTGTTGGAGTGTATGAAGAGGAAATTGACAAATTGCCAACAACGGACACATAGGAACTTCGGGTTTGGGACCATCCTGTGTTCGTTATTTTTTGAGAGAGTTTCATGCTTCAGTCCTCGAGTTGTAGTACAGGGACATCTGGCCACGTTCCCTGCAGTGTGTAGATGGGCAGTGTTATTGCCACAACAGGGTGGTGGAAGGACCATTGAGTCCTTCGACGATGACTTGTTTTCTTGGTTGTCACGACAGATCCCTGCTATCGAGGACTACCCATATGCGGGGATCAACTTTTTGAGAGATCCAGAGATACCCATGCCTCCTGGTGAGGAGCGAGGGGAGATGGGTAAGTCTCCACCTTAGTAGTTTTTTTTTTTGTTTGCATATGTAATTTTTATGTATTTTTGTTATATATATCATTTTTTGTATGCCAGAGTATTTGATGGGTAAACGTGTATTGCGTGTAGATGTGGGACCCGTGCGACCTACCGAATATGCACGGAACAAGCGTCGCCCATGGCCGGAAGCCGCAGTTGCCACCGCTGGGGGAGCAACAGTAGCAGGGAACCTCCCAGTAGGAGAGGCCGAGAGGGTCCTTAGGCAAATTGAGCGGAACTTTACTGCGCTCACTCGCACAGTCCCGATGGCATAGATAGAAGACCTACCGCCATCCATGCAGACTCATGTTGTGGGGGCACCTCAGACATGGGTCCGATTGTTTAGGTGTTTAGCCCATGTTTTAGATGATTATAATAGGGCCCATAGGCCCTAAACAGACTTTAGACTCCTTATGTGCCACGAGCACCTTGTTGTATATATTTTTTTGAGGGCATAAGCCCGGTGACTCATTACTATTCCCATTTTTGAGGCGCTTGCATCCATCTATGTACTCTGATAATTTTATGATGTTTATATATGGTTTTTATCTCTTTTCTGTGTCTTATGGATTATGTGTGAAAAAATGTATTTACATGTTTATGTCCATGATCTTTTTAATATGTGGGCAGAATGCCAATCTAAAATGTGATTATCTAGAGTATCTGTAATCTGGTTTAATCTCCTAGGAACATGAAAATATGTACCCTAAGAGACGTACCCTAAGGAATCGTCAGTGTAAAGTTGGATCATGAACTCGGTATATTCTGTTTAGCTGCGACACAACCAGTTGAGTGTCTAGATAGACCCGGAGATGAGAAATACCCAATGACAATGTGTCACGAAGTAATTCAATAACTACACTATACTCGACAACATTATTTGTGGTGTCACCTAAGCATATACCTCCGAAAGATAACAACTGACCTTGTGGAATAAAGATTACCCAAGCTGCGGAGGCAAGCCTCTACGTGTATCGACTAGAACCGTCCACATACCCAACGAACACCTCAGACTCACTTGACATCTACCATATTGACGAAAGATAACATCAATGACACGTCCATAACACTTTTAAAAGAACCGTAAAAAAGTAATAGTACAAAGATTATACATATGTTACAAAAAGTTACCCACAGTGACCTGTCTATAAGTAATACTTCTTGAGGTAGAGCCCATTTCTAGGCTCCACCAAAGAATTCCCTTCAAAATCGACCAAATGATAAGCACCCTTTTTTAATACCTCTTTAATAATGAAGGGTCCAAACCACATGGGTTTAAACTTTCCTTCCCCCAGGGGGTCCTTATATTGGTCATAGACCAGGACAAGGTCACCCTCAGAAAAAATCCGAGGATGAACAGACCTATCATATTGACACTTGACCTTATGTTTATGAGCCTCGTTGGCTAGGGATGCATCACAACGCTTCTCATCAAGCTGCTCAAGGTGTACTAACCGCTCTTCAAGTGGAGAAGTGTTTGGGAATAACTGTACTACCAATTTCAGAGATGGGATTTGACATTCGATGGGCAAGACTGCCTCCAGCCCGTAAACGAGTTGGAAAGGTGAGAAATCGGTTGTAGTCTTAACAGATGTTCGGTAAGCTCATAATGCCGAGTATAACATCAAATGCCAATTTGACTTGGCTGAGTTGATAGTTCGTTGTAGAATAGTCTTAAGGGTTTTGTTTACAACTTCCACCTGCCCATTGGCTTGGGGGTAGTAAGGTGAGGAATGTTCTTGCCATAACCTAAGATTTGATGTTAATTCAGACATCATTTGGTTCTGAAAGTGACTGCCATGGTCAGTGACAATCTCTCTCGGGACGCCGAACCGTGCTATAATCTGGTTGAATAAGAGGAGAGTTGCAGTCTCCCCATCATATTTAAACGTTGGCATAGCTTCGACCCACTTAGTGAAGTAGTCGACAGCTACGATGATATAGCGGTGCCCCCTTGCTGACGGGGGGTTGCATGTAGTGTAATCAATCCCCCACTTAGTGAAGGGACCAACTGTGATGACAAAAAACATGGGAGCTGGATGTGCCCTCATCTTCCTAGAGAAGATTTGGCACGGATGGCACTTCTTGACCGACTCGATACAATCTTTGATAAGTGTGGGCCAAAAGTAACCTGCTTGTAAAATCTTTTGGGCTGTTGCCAACCCAGATAAATGACCACCACAAGCTCCAGTATGACAATCGTTGAGCACTATGATGGCCTCCTCGTGAGTGAGACATTGACGCAAGATGTAGTCTACGCCTCTCCGATACAACGTATCATCGAGTATAAGATAATTCTTGTCCTGATGGCGTATCCATCGATGCTCGTCACGAGAAGCAGAGGTGGGGCACTTCAAAGTCTGGAGATAGATCAGTATATCTCCGTACCAGGGGTCTAAAGATTCAATCCAAAACAGATCCCCCCGGATAGGCGATTCCTCAGGCACAACGTCACCTGACTCAACTGGAAGCTCCGAAATAAGTTCTGCGAAGACCAATGACTTCTTGGACTTTGCTGAAATGAAGTCTAAGTCAAATTCTTGGAGGATGACCATCCATCTACTGATTTTTCTGCTGATAACTCATCGTGTCAACATGTGTTGGAATGGATTCACGACAACAACGACGGTGGTCTTGCGAAACAGAACATAGTGACAGAACCATTGAACAACATGAACTGCTACCAATGCAAGTTTTTCGAGATGGGAATAATTAAGTTCCAGTCCTACGAGGCCTCGGCTCAGGTAATAGATCATGTATTCTAAAAACGAATCATCTTCCTGAACTAAAACCATGCCTATGGTTGACTCTGCGGCAGCCAGATATAATAAGAAATATTTGTTATAATTAGGTGGTCATAGCAGAGGTGCGGTTATGAGGGCATGTTTTAATGCGTTGAAAGAGCGTTGAGCGGCCTCGTCCCAGAAAAAGGGAACATATTTCTTAAGTAAATGCATAAAGCCCTTGGTGATTTCGGCATAGTTGGCGATGAAGTGTCGTAAGAAGTTCGCTTTACCTTGAAGACTTTGAAGTTGTAATATTGTGCGTGGGGGGGGCAACTGGATTATTGCCTCCACCTTAAGAGGATCGACCATGATCCCTGTTGTTGATACAATGAAACCTAACAAACATCCTGACGTGACGCAAAAGCTGCACTTGTTGGGATTCAAGCAAATCCTGAAGTAGCAACAGCGTTCGAAGATTAGTCTAAGGTGCGTAGGATGATCCTTTCGCTTGCGAGAGCGTGATGCTAAATCATCTAGATAGGCCTCGACTATATGTTTGATGTCATGAAGTGCAAAATACATGGCCCGTTGGAATGTGGCTCCAGCATTTTTAAGGCCAAAAGGCATCTTATGATAGGCAAATGTACCCCACGGAAAAATGAATGCCATTTTGTGTTGGTCTTCAGGTTTGATTTGGATTTGATTATATCCTGAAAAACCATCCATGAACGAAAAGACTTCAAAACCAGCACATTCATCAATGATTTGGTCAATGAATGGGGTTGGAAAATTATCTTTTGGACATGCCTTGTTGAAATCATGAAAATCGGTACATACACAAATCATGCCTTGTTTTTTATTGACCAGCACGGGGTTTGACACCCATTGAGTCAAATGAATAGGATAAATTAAACATGCCTTGACCAATTTCTCAACCTCAAGCTTAATGGTTGTTTCTTTCTTAGGATTGACTGGATGAAGTTTTTGTCGAACAGGCTTGGCATCAGGATATGTTGTGATTTCATGTTCAACTATTTTTGGATTGATACCTGGCATTTCCTCATAAGACCAGGAAAAAACGTCGTGGAATTATTTGAAAAGATCCATGTAAATTTGAATCTCTTCGGGGGAACAATCCACTCCGATGAAGACATTCTCCACGATGCCAAGGTTTTGGGATATGTTGATAGGTATAGTTTCAGAAATAGTCTCCATATTGCCCTCAACATAAATTTCCTATGTAGCTAAGAGATTAATAGGACATGGCTGATCTCCCATCATGGTGATAGTGAATTCTCCTGCCTCGATTTGGTTTAACTCTGGGAGGAAATATGATCTATGATGAAGATCTTCCCAAGGTTTGTCTGGACTAGTCATCGCTTCGATTACTGCTTCATCAGAAGGCAAGACTAAGTCTAACGAATTGATGGTAGCAAGAGAACCCTGAGCCCAAATAGGCTCTAGAAGTGGATCCAACTCTTGTGTGGGAGTCGGATCAAGGTTAGCTGAAGCTTGCTAGACTAAAGACTATGCTACTTCAATAGCCAACAAGAGCATGGACATGCCAGATTGCCCTGTCTCATCCATAGTGGTTGATGGGGAAGGAAGAATCCACGGATCCTTAAAGTAAGTCGTGTGGAACGACAAAACTTGAAAAATCTCAACCTTATGGTGATTCGATATAAACTTGACATCGTCATGAGGAGGCGGGTAATCGAAGGTACCCATCAAGGATGGGAACAAACCAACTCCTACGTTAATGATACTGGGTTGAGGATTATCAATCATGGGAACCGTAGATACCCCCAAAGCTGGTTTAGGTCTAGAGAAGGACAACTGATCGATGGTCACTATCCAGCCTTCATGTGGAAACAACAAGACTTGAAAAACTGTAGCAACCACAACTTGCATAGCATAAGTCCAACTCTGACATAACAAGAGGTTATAGTCAAGGGGGGCATCGACTACCTCTACCTCGACGCACATGGTCTTCCCTCCTAACTGCACAGGGAAAGAAGGGACGATGCCATGTGGGTAGAAAGAATGACCATCGAACGCAGTGAGGAGAGTAGGTGATGGAGACAAAGCGGGCTAGCCAATGGCCTTCCAACATGCTAACGACATAACGCATGTCGAGGCACCCTCGTCGACCACCGTATGAAAGATATTGCGTGTAAAAGTTTTCGTGGGATGAGCCACTACTATCTGAAACGCTACATGGTAAGGTAGACGATGTTTTAAGTCGGTGGTATCCAACATGATGGTACCCGGGTTACAAGTCTCAGTAGAGCCTAAAGCAGTTACCAAGGCTTTCCTTTGAGCAGGGCAACTTTGGAGGACCTCCAAAGCGGACATCGCACAAGGGGTTTGTGATAAATCCTCCACCACAGAGTAATTCTGGGCGGCCTTTGTGTTTGGGTTATGAGAAGCTTTCTTAAATGCACCCTTTGGAATGCGTGTCATCATTTCTCCCAATGTCTTCTCAATCTGTAGAGGAGGAGATGGGAGTTCGGCTTCTTTTCCCTTCTCAGAGGCACTTGGTTTACTATAGTCGTGTACTTTAGTCATTATGAAGGCATCACCCCTAACCATATATACATTCGCGGATGAGGAATTGTTTGGAGGAGGGCAGGTTTCTTGGCTGCCCCCTTTGGCACTTGTAGAGGCTTGAGTTAAATTTTGCCCATGTTGAAAGGGATTAGTCAACACTGCTTGTTGTTGTTGTGTGACAAACTTCTGGGCTTCTGCAATTCGAGGACACAGATGGGTCAGGTGGTCTTCTGCACACAAGTTGCATGGATACCTTGCCTTCCATTTTTCTGTGGTTCCCTCGCCATCACTATCAGTGGGTTTTTTCTCCCCCTTACCCTTTTTTCGTTGTTTTTTCTTCCCTTCAGGCTGTTGGGTGGCCTTTGGGTTAGTCGACTGCACGGAGTGTACTTATGATGTTTGGGTAGGAGGAGCAGCCAAAGTAGTAGTATAGCTGGCCGTTGAGTGTTGGATAGATAACTATTGCAATTGTTTCGTCAATTGCTCAGTGGGCTTGGTTTGTGCTGAACCAACAATACCATCGGCATGTGGTCCAGCTCTCTGTCTAGTTTTATCCAGTATTGATCGTGGTGCATCCGGAAGGATGTTGTATAATAAACCAGACTGAAAATAAATGAGCTCAAACTGTTGAGCCCTCATGATGGCATCTTCTTCGGAGAAAAATCTAGAAGTTGTGACGTCTTTGGATAATTGTGGGACTAGATACTTAAGGAACCACTCAAGCAGGAATGCTGGTGGGACTGGTACTTTGATTAGACTCTTCCGATGTCTCCACTCTCGGATATGATTAGAGATATGGTCTATTGTTGTCTGTTCGAAATTGGCAAGTAGCTCTGTGCCAGCGTCGTATCTCACAGGTAACTGGAAATGGTTAAGGAAGGCCATCGCCAGGTCACCAAAAGAAGAGTATCTTGAGTGATCGAGCTCGATGTACCATTTTGTGGCACTCTCGATAAGAGTGCGTTGAAACAACCACAACTGTACGGAGTCATATTTCAATGAGTTAGATGAACACCAAAGATGGAAGGTAGTCACGTGATCACCTGGATCTTCATTAGGCTTGGCCTCAAACTTTGGAATGTCCAAAGGAAACTTTGTTGGCATAGGAGCCAACGTGGATCGTGACAAATAGGATCATTTAACAACCTTTGCAAATCTGGCAAGTGTAACATCGCTAGGAATGGTAGTTTGGGTTGCTGCTGATAGCCTAGGAAAAAGGGTCCTGGAGTTTGACTGGCACCAGGTTGCCAGGAAAAGTGTTGCTGCTGACTCGGGTTCTGGTAGAAACCATGGCCATGACCCACATAAGGATTTTGCATCTGTGGAGACATCATTGGCTGATTTCCCATAAAGGACATAGGATGTTGGGCATTCATCGTGTGTGAAGGACTTTGGGAAGGATTACCCCATGCCAGTCCTGATGGGAGAGGCATAGTAGTTTGTTTAGGGTTCCATTGACTGTGGAAAGAATTACCCCAGAACGACATTTCAGAGGAGGGAACGGATCCTTGTCCTGAGTTCCAAGGTCCTGGTATATGTGCCCCCGGCCCAGGAATAGTACCCTGCGCCAGAGTAGACTGTCCAAAAATGGGAGTGCCCCCAGACGGGAAAGCAGTGGATGTGAAAGTGTTGTTACCAAATGTCTCGTTCCAAACAAACGGTGATGAACCTACCAGCATAGTGTGTGTAGGTGTTCCTTGACTCCCGGCTCCAAATAAACTAGTGTGTGCAGGCTGCCTGGCGGACTGTTGATGCAGTCCACCAAGTGAAGGGGACGAAGGAGATATATGACCTCCAACGTAAGTGTAATGACCCTTTTCTTATTACTGTGAATAATTTCATAACTAATCCTAAACACTAGCTAAATTATAATTAATTATTATATAACCTTAATAGATTACAAGTATTAATTAATTATTTTGATTATACTTAGTTGAAGTATGATTAACTCCTTGATTAAGGGTTAAATGAATGAGCGATTATTAAATGAGACATTAAGTGATTAATTAATTATTAAATAAAGTAATTGATTAATTATGTAATAAACCAATGGAGGAAAATAAAATAAAAACATAAATAAGGTTAAAGGGGTTACGTATCCCATGAGGGATAACGTAACCCATACGTTAAAGGGAATATTTAATAGAGGATAAGACCATTAATAAAGAACTAAATGAAGAGATAAGGCTTTAATGTATGGATAAGGGGTTGGGTGAGGAGTAAAGGTGCGGGGGGCGGTGAAGGAGGCATAAGGGAAGGAGGAGGATTCATTTTGGGGGGATGATTATTATTCATTTCATGAGTCGAGGAGAGGATATTTTGGGAGCTTTGAGACAGAGTTAGAATAGTGGGATTTACAGTGCACACCGAGGCTGAGGGGTTTTGGGCTCGGAGGGCTAGGACGTCCATAGATGTCCTAGGGCCAGGCGTACTGGTCGGTAGGGTGGCTGGTTTTGGGGTGTTCAAGCGAAGGTTCAAGCGAAGATTCAAGCTGCTGCAGATAGTAGCATCAAAGACAGGTATTTAAACTCAAAATTGTGAAGTGTTTACTTAAATTTAACTGGTATGCAAACTGTTATGTAAAAATGTTATTTTATTTATCAAAATCTGGGAATGAATATGCTAGAGTAAGCAAATTTTTAGTAAAGTTCAAAATTTCCGCTTTGTTTTAATTCATGGTAGTTCAATTAATTGACGGTCACTACATCTGGTATCAGATAAAGGTTGAGACACTGGAGCCTTAAGGGCCAGGTTCCCAACCCAAATCCCCATCCGCTTAACCTGCAAATCAACAAAACAACACCTTAGCTGAAAACACATTAATTAATGTATGAAACAAAAAATTTGGGAGAGCTGTTATGACTATTTCTAATGCTGTAAACACTACTATAAATGCACATTTTTTTGTAGTTCTATATGGGCATTGCAACATAATGCAATTTCAATAATAAATGCTAAATTAAATGCAGAGAAAGCAGCAAAAACAACAAGCTGTTTTTTATTGTGAATGCAATTAACTTACTGTTTTTTTTTACGCTTTTGGTATTTGGGAAATACCAAAACATGAAATCTAGGAAAACATGAGGTTTTGCACTAAAAACGTGGAAATAACTTGCTGTTTTCTAACAGAAAATTTATAAAGACAAGATAAAATGCCTATTCGATATGCCTAGAATGCCTAGGATGCACCGAAACTGAAATAAAAAGCCAATTTAAACCGACTGCTATTGAACAACTCATGCAAAATAAATTTAATAGTACAATGATAAAATGATAAATTCATGATAAACCGACTGCATAATCGTTGTTCTTATCCTTGTCAACTGCAACTGCAACCAAATTTTTGGGCCCGAAGGCCAACCTTCAATCCTCGATCCACACACCCGTAGTCATCAACAGCAACAACATACTAGCCAACGGCTATGCTGTAGACGCCAAACACAAGTGGGTAGACTCGGACCCTTATGCCTCCTTCTTCATCCTCTTCCTCCAAAATCACAGGGCTGTAATGGATACCGAGATCCATAGTAGTAACCTCCTGTCAAAAGAGTTTATTTATAATTGAATTACACATAAACAACCCGGGCGAGTTTCAAGTTAAAGATTTACGCTATCCACCAGGGTTCCATTCGGCAGTACAAACGGCAAGGTTAAAAACAAAAAAAAACAAAACACAAAGAGCCGAGGCCATGAGAAGTCCAGGCCAATTTTGTCACAAGACAACAATACAAACAAGTCGAAGAGGAGCCCCAACGCAATAACGCCAAGAACAGACGGACCTGCGGGGATTCGAACACGGTACATAGCCACTTACAATCGAAGTGGGCACTGGAAACTGAGAAAAGCAAACATGTTCAAGTAAAACCGAAGCTACCCAAGCATATCCGACCTGTTGGATTTGAACCAACGATCTAAGGATGACATTAGGATTTAACATCCCACTACAGTCCTCCGCTCTACCAAGCACCGTGCATTACACCGTTCAATACACTAGCAACAACACACAGAGCGCGCGCGCAACGCCAAAAGCAAACACAAAGACATAAAACAACACAGCACAGCCTCCATTCGCCTCACGCCTCACGCCTCCATTCGCCTCACGCCTCCCTGCACAGCAAATGAAGAAGCAAATGAGAGATTTAGGGTTCGTTTAGGGTTTAAAATGATGGCGGATATTTTTTTTATCTCGGAAATAGGAGAGTGAGACACGTGGGCTACATGCGAGCCCACGTTGCCCACGTAGTCGCATGTAATTTCATTACGTCTATATTAGAGCGTTAAGTGCTTATTAGAGGTTTAGAGATTTTATTACTGCTTGGAATAAGAGCGTAAGGATATTTTATTTATGTTTTAGTAAATTGTTTTTTTTTTTTATTTTTTTTTAATTTTTTTATATTTATAATTAAAGTTTTGTTAAAGATTTTCCTTTTAGTTTAAATAATTAAAATAAGTAACTAAAGTTTTTTTTAAGAATTTTATTCTAATAAAAATAAAAAATAAAAAAAAAATTATTAAAATTAAATAAAGTAATCAAAACAATTAAAATAATTTTATTCTAAGAATTTTTATATCAAAGGTATAAAATAAAGTTTGTCAGGTTAATGTATAACCATTAATGTGTAATGAATAACATGAAACATGGATTTTCTACCCATCCATGAAATTTATGAGGAAGGTTTTTAAAGGAGGGCGAGGATGTAGAGGCAACCC
>JZKD02S1996548.1:711194-726855 GCA_000966675.3 Picea glauca | reverse complement strand
GGTCTAAGTGGTGCAGTATTTAGAGCATGCATAACATCATTCTTGAGAAGGAAAATGACTTTCCCCACATCCAAAACCTTACAATGAGAAATTTAGTTCAGATGCACGGCCTGCAATGTAGACAGAGGCGGATATGGCACCTGCGCGCTGACCGTATTGAGAACCAAAGCGCATGCGCGCGGAGAAAAAAAGTAGTTCAGGCGCATGCGCGCAAGATGCGCATCTGTGGGGTGGAATACCCGTGCGTTTGTGACAAGTTACCAAGAAAGAAACTCCGGATGGATTTCTCTCAATTCTCCTGTGAATTGACTGGTTCGCAGGTCGACGGAGGCCGATTTGTGTCCCTGCAAGTTAATAAAACCAAAAGGAAAGCAAAATAAACCCAAATGAGGGAGGATTTGATACCTATCGTCAAGAAACAGTCAAGGAAAAACTGGTATAAAGAACTAGGCTTCCTGCTAGCTCATACCTAACAGAAAACAGACAGACAAAGAAAGATAGAAAATCTAATCTTTTAAACTACCCACAAACTCTATTAAATCCGGAAACCCTAAAGAGTATTTCCCCAGTGGAGTCGCCAACTCTGTTGTTGGGAAAAATACCCTACGGACTAGCAAACTAGGGTCAGACTTGCATGCAGATTTTGACCGTAAAGAAATTACTTTTTAACCTACCACCCAAAACTTAAACCCCTCTTTCATAATACATACATAGAAAGGAGCTACCAACCTTGTTACTGATGTTTGGTGTACATCCTCTGTTGTGCTTTTGTCCGTTTGCTGGTGCTACTCCTTCCAACGATAACCTACAATCAAAACAAACAATGATGCATGCACACTACTTTTCTACTTGAGGGTTAGAAATTAAGCACAAATTAAACAAATCATAGATAACTCATGCATTGGGACAGGAAAAGTATTCTTTTATTATTTTTCAAAATGAATCAACTTACAATCAAATTCGAGACCGGCCACCGCTCCTTGATCTTGATCCTAGGTTCCTCCTCTTCTGTCCTCCAACTGCTTTGTGTTAATTCTCCTTTGGCTTGAGGAAAGGCTAAAGGGTTGGGACAATGGATTCGGCAAATGGGCAGAGTTTCTTCACTATATTCTTCCTCTTCCAAATGGTACCCCTACCCCTTCTTTTATAGGCTAGAAGGAGCTAGGGTTTTGGATGAACTCTCGACCATGCATGGCCGAGAGTTTTAGTTAACTTACCCATAGCTTTTTGTCTCGTCGACAAATTTCCTATTTTTGTGTTTTGTTAGGTACACGTGGGCTATAGTGGGCCTACCAGCGTGCACACACACACAATAATGGGTTAGGGCACGTGGGCCTTGACCCAAGAGGATTTCCAAAGAGGTTGTTCAACAGATGTTTTGGCAATGAAGGAATATGAGTTGGCCTGATGCCAGGTAAGCAGGTGTGGTGCAATTTAGGGTTATAACAACAGGACTGCGTAACTTGTAGTTGCTCCACGAGCTCCTTTTCTTTCTTCAAGGCTTCTATAGCCTTCTCCTTCTCTTCGTGGAATCGATGACGTCGAGCCTCTGTTGTATCTGCTAGCCTTTGTAATTGGGCGGGCTCATCCCCCAATTCTGCAATCTTCGATGAAGAAGGTGCAGTAGGTACTGCGCAGCTTGAATGGATGGCTTGTTGTATCTCTGTTAGCTCCTTCTTGATTCTTTCATACAATGTCTCCTACTTTGCTCCATATCGCAGCAATATATCCTCTGAAGCATCCTCCATGGTTGCGATGATTAGATCGACATCGTCCTCTATGAGCGTGGCCTTCATCTTGGGCTTACTGGTGCACGTGTTCTTTCTTGCTGAGGGTTTCTATGGAGAAACCTTCCTCTTATTCAATGTTTAGACCTCAGTAGGGGGATCCTTCGGCGGTGTAACTTCACCTTTTCCTTGATTTTCTCCTTCTTCCCCTCCTCCTTCTTGATTTACTTCATCCCCTCCTCCTCCTACGGGTGAGTTAGGCCCACTTTCCTCTAAGTCATTGTCCTCCTCATCAGTTTCTATGGTCTGTACTTCCTCCTTTTTCTTCTTATTGTTCGTGCTAGTCTGTCTGTCATGCTCGACCCAGGTGACCAAGGGACTTCCTATGATGTCAGGGTCGGAGAGTTCTACATTGTCAACCAATACAAGGAACTCCACCAACCATTCTTTGGTGATCTCCTCCATGTCTTCATCGATCAGCTTATAATAGGACTGTAAATCCTCCTTTCTCTCATCCCTATGCATAGTGATGGCGAGGTCTAGAAATCACAACGCGATATACAATCTATTCTCTGTTAGCTTGGATAATCACAAGTTGAAAAAAATGGTCCCGGCGTAACGTCCGACGGGTTAAATAAGAAAGAATCATAATGGATTCCTCCAACGGGAAGGAATGCATCCATCAATGCGAATTTGACCATTATGGCACAGTCTCAATGGTCCATTCGCTCATAACTGCATTTTCTAGCCATTTTTGGGTGTCATTCTAACAGTTGGGGTGCCTCCAACAGTCATATAACTTCTTTGTGGAGAAGTCCCATTCTGTGTGGTTCTGCTATTTCGGTGAGGTTTAGGGCTTGCAAGCCTGCCTCCTATGAAGTCTTGTCTAGAACTTCCTGTAGTTTTTCTAATTTGGCTTTCTTCTTACTAAGCTTTCTTGCCTTCTTTCCTGTGATCTTAGTCTCTGGATTCCTCTTTCCATTCTCATTCTTATATTCTCTTAGCGTAGTATCTTCGTACTACCGAGGTTCTTTCAAAGGGTTCAAAGGTAATACCTCTTCTCTTATTAACTCCAGGGTAGGTATTCTTCTTTCTTGCATGGATAGGTCCTTCAAAAATTTTTGCATTATTTCAACCTCGACAGATAATTCTCTTGGCCTTTGTTTCTTCGACTTATCCTCTTGTTCTTCTATTAGTCTTTCTATTTTTATGGTTATGAGGTCCCTTAGTTCTTTCTTTTTTTGTTCTGTAGCTTCCTCCTCTTCTTTCCTTCTGATATGATCCTTCTCAATCCAAGTCTTTCCTAACAAAAGTGGAAAAGGGGCGTTGTTCTCAACAAATTTAATGACTTCAAATTCTTCTTCAGTCGATGTTTCATGAGCAATCATAGGTATATTAGTAACTCTTCCACATAGGGTTATCATCTTTCCTTTAAACAAGCCTATCCTTCCCAATGAAGGTACCATAGCAGGCTTTCCCAAAATTTCCCAAGTTATTTCTGGCATAATATTCACGTGTGTTTATTCATCCAATACACAGTCTATGTCAAAGTCTTCTATTCTTGTAACTATGCGTTGTTTTTCTTTCATGATCTTTGGTAAATTGATGTCTCTATGATCATCCATTACTTATTTTAACTGTACTAACATAGTCTCTGACTCTTTCTCTTTATGATTCTCTAAAATATCCTTAGTATTTTGACCTTATTTATAGTTTTCTTGTCTCGTGTTCATCTTTTCAACTTTAGCAATCATTCTTGGGAAATCCTCAATCTCATGACCAATAGCTTTACAATAGAGACAAATAGGACCCGTACCAGGGAATTCCTTAGAAATATGTCTCGATCTTATGCAATTATAACACAAATTCAATCCTCTCTTTCTTTTAAATGATCCCCAACCTCTCCTGTACTATGCACTGGGATCACAGTGCTAGACCTACAATCTACAAAAATTCTTTCCAGGTTCCTGCATCCACTTATTAGTCCAAAAATTATTTCTATGCATAGGAATAACATATCTTTCTCTATTCAAATCAATTTTTTCTTCTGATTGTGAATACCTAGATTCATGCTTTTGAGGAAAAAATTTCCACTTATCTTACCCTTACTAGAGCACAAATATTTAAGATCTTACCTCTTTTTTTCAGATCAGGTTTCTTTCTTAGCACAGAGCTTCGCAAGTCAAGTAGAATACTACACACTACAACATGATCTACGCACAAAGATTCTCTTTTCTTTACTTTAGTTCCCAACAATCACAGTTTCATGTTCCGGCAATGGAACCATTTGTTGGCACAAGGGAAGACCCAAGGTTCAATGCTTTAACAACACACCAAAAAAACCCTAACTACCGACCCTTTCAGAAACACTTGTGAAGTAGATGAAGTCTCACTCGAGGTAGGGGCAGGGGGGGTTGCAGGACTCAGGTGTCTACAACCAAGTTGGGACACAGATCTGTGATTACAACACTCAGCAGGGCACTTAAACAACAATAGGCATTAGTTCATGAGTCTCATTCACATCGCAGACTAAACCCTTATTACAGATCAATGTAGCAACAATAAAGATAAATCACTTTCAATCACTTAGCACATAACATTCGCTTAGATCTAGAATTCATTCATATTTAATACCATTAAGCACTAAGAAACAATATCAGATGCATTCATCATACATTATAACAACAACACTAAGCAGATAAACAACATAATTCATATTATACAAAGCACATCAAGGCACAGGATATACATGGTTCACCCCAGTGTGGGGCTATGTCCACCAACTTCTTCTTCTTCTTTATTAATCTTCAAGATTCTTACATTCATCTACTCCTGTGCACAAAGCCACAGAGCCAAAATCCATAGAGGACAGGATATCTGCGCGCTGCACACCAGATCCTCCTTCCTGAAATCAATTCAAGGCACAGAGCCAACTCCTTAGTAGCACAGATCCTTACTTTACATAGCCAGTTCGCACAAAGCAACTTACAACCTCTTGCACTAATCCCACATTAACACTTACAACATATTGTGCACATAGACAACAAACACTTCTTACATCGCTTAGCTACATAGTCAAAGTCCAAAAAGTGATCGAACACGACCAATTTTTCCTCAAAACTTGGTTAAGGGCTAGCAGGCCCCCAACACTCACTTGTGACTCATCCCGAGTCACTCAGATCTTGGAAAGTCTACTTCAAAGGCCTCTAGATTAGCCTGAGCTGCCTCGACTTGTTGCTTCACCAGAGCTTCTTTCTCAATGAACTCCTGAATCACTTGCTTTGTAACAGGACCTTCAGGTGATGCTCCACTATCGCAACCAATTAGTCTAGGTGCGAGCCTTGGCCTTCAATCTCTTAGAAAATCATGCAGGATTCATCCTTCATTGGCTATAGTCTCTATGTGACTTCCATGAATTTGCTCTGGATGGCAATAATCTGCTACTAGACTACGCGTTGCTCCTGTGATCTCTTCATTCACTCAACTGTAGTGAGTAGCTTCATCTACACTTGCACAGTGGATGCCTATTGTTGTGACTCCTGTATTTGTGGTTCACGTTACCTCAACTTCACATATTCTGTGAGGAGTTCATAGGTTTTCACACTTTGATCACTCAACTGCTTACATTCTAAGGCGAAGGTCCTAATCTTTCCAACTTCTCTCTTGGCGGCTTCCTCCCTCTGATCACACACTTATTGCGGAGTGCTCGACACTGCTTGGATCTCTAACTTCGTTATCCTTGCTTGAAGTTGTAGAGGGATAATTGTCACGGTTAACTTGGTAGAGGGCCAACAACCCCCAAGGTGGAAAGTAAGTATTTCCATTGAGTTGGACAGGTTTGGAGAACCTCCAATACAGACATGGATGCATAATACTATGCCAAGTCATTGACCAGACTGTAATTGTGTGCTACCCTAGCCTAAGGGTTATTGACATTCCATCATAATGGAATGTGAGGTATACAAATGGTAATTTCATTATTAGGGCGTGAAATCATCAAGGGTTGTCTGGCTGTAGATGGAGTCATTTCTAAGGTGGTTGGAGTAGATTCAGGGGGCGCGTCATATTGACGACCACACATTTTCAAAAGAATCTCTTCTTCACTAGTGAGGAGGATATTGTGATCAGTCAGATTTCCAGGGTGGATGGGCCCTCAGTTTTGATATTGCCCCATTTGTGGTGGGGCAGGGTGTACCTCCTATTGGGTATTCATCGCATATTAGTGTGTGTTGTCAATTAAAATCACAACGATTTTCTTTTATCCCGAAAAGTATTGTTAAAGCCTATTATTATAAGTTAACGATATATCTATAATACTAGTAGGTGGGACCCCCCTTGTGGATTGGAGGATAAAATCTAGTTCTTAGTTAATGTTATGAGGTTATTCGACATTGCTTAGAGGTTTGAGAATGAATGATGTTCAAATATCGGTTTTATTCACAACAAATGGGTGATGGAAAATTAATGTTATGTGTAAGTGACCTTACTTTAAATTCTCATTTCCATGTCACAAGGGAATATGTGAACTGTTATGCTATTGCACCATGATTTATTATCTGTTACACCTACACAAAACACGTGTTAGTCATGAAAAGGAAAAGGAAATATGGAAAAATCTAAGCAAGAAACTAAACTATGCTACTATGCTATTGGATGTTGCACTATGCATTTTGAAGTTTAAATGGATTAGTGGCTATTTGATTTATTGGCTTATATGGAAAAACATGCTATGCATGCTATAGTGTGGTTGGCAGTGGTTAATGTGACATAGGGTGGCGCTTTTGGCAATTGGTGGATGTTGGTTTCGATGCATGGTTTAATTGAATGAATTAATGGATTAGTGGGATGGTGTGTACTAAGTAATTGAATGACTCAAGGATGGAGGCGACGTTCATTTAATGCATGCCACTCCATACCCCTCCCACTGGTCATCATCCTGGATATTGTGTTCGTTGTGGTTAAGCTCCGATTTTCAAGAAGAGGAAGAACTGCTTGGACAAGCTCGCATTTTTAAGGTTTTCGTGGTTACAGGTATGTCTTTTCTCCATCCATGAACCCACTCTCGTTATGAAATAGATATTGGCTTGGTGATGTATGGATCTGTGCTTTCCTTAAGTCTGGCAACTGTGTAAATTTGTGATATTTTTCTGGAGTGAATGGTTGGTGTGGTTTCATTGCAATAATGTTTGAAGTTACAGTTGCATTGATCATTCTGAGTTTATAAGTCATGAAGGCTCTCTATCATCCTTATTGGTCTTGGTTGAAGGGTTTTCATTTGGTCTAGATTGGCTGGCTGTCTCCACGTTTTCTTATCACCATACCCAGTCGGTTGCTGTTATGGGGTTTGATGGGTTTGAAACACTTTGTGTCACTGCGTATCATTCACTTGGGTATGGGTTCGTTCATGTTACTGGTGTTTGCACAGGGGGTTATGATAGTCGTTATGCCAAAGGGATTGCTTAAGGTTGATTGTTATTTCTCGGCTTTGTTTTATCTTAACATTCTTCAGTTGATTGGGAAAACCACGAGGGTTATACCCTACGTGTTCTAAGTATTGTTATACAGAACCAAAATGAAGCCTGCCTCCTCTGTTCATAGTCTCTCCTATCATGGGAATTGACACCCTATCTGTGAATTTATTGGTGGTATACCCTGTCTGTGCATAGTTGGTCTCGAAGGTTCTTGCCTGATGTTGGGGGGGTCGACTCCAGTCTCCCTATGTAATTCCATAGAGAAAACCTTTAACTTCTCAATCTTGGTTTTTTGATAGAGGGAACCATTATGTCCTGTCAGATATGTTGTTTATTGTTATGATTTGGTGGTGTATCGTCAACAATGTTCTATTGTTGGCTCATCCCTGTTGATTATGTTGACAGTGGTTTTGGTTATTGGTTTTTAGTCACTAAAATTGGTTATTATAACAGTCAAGTTGATAAGCTCAGCATGGTTAATTGGTTGATTGGAGAAATGAGATTGCACAGTCGTTTTCTTTTACATTGCGATTATTGAATTGTTAACCCAACATTAGTTTTAATTGATTAAGTCACAACAATGCTTCATGCATAATGCGTGGGTATATGTGGCCTTCCTACAACATGTTAGGTTGAGTTGATGATTGTTGTGACTGTGGGTTTTAAAGTTCCATGGGAGTATTGCAATCGTGGTAATTATGGCATGGCCATCCATTGTATATGCTATGGATGTTATTGATTACGCTATCAGAGATGGTCACGGGTCTTTTAAGAATATGGTTTTGTTGCAATTTGATCAATTTTTGAGATGAGATCGAGATTACTGTTGTTGCCTTGTTGTATTGGATTGATAGGCCAACATTATGGATTTTTAGATTCAGAGTAGTTGGACCTGTATGGTCACAGAAATACTCTGTGTTTTGTCGAATGGTCTATGTATTCCAAGCATAGTATGAGTTGAAATGGTGATTGTTGTCTATGTGTTTCAATGGAAAGTCAAGATCTTTTCAAGTTAAATATTGATGGTTGTATTTGGCTGTCTGTTATGTGCGTTGATGAATATCATGCATCGTAGCAGAGATAGACACAGGTTCCGTGACAATATAATATCATTAGAATTTAATTATTAAATGGTTTAAAGGACGAAATCGGGCACGATTTTTGTGTTTGTATTTGATGATTGAAATAATTCATGGGTAGTGGTTGATGAGTTGACACTGAACAAAGTGGAAATAAATGACTGTGTATTCATTTGGGAATTGTTTTAAAACATTAAATGGGAAATGATAAGAAACATAACTCTTCTACAGGTTGTTGTAGGATGCAGATTGTCTTGTTTTAGTGACACCATGTTAAATATCTAATTACAAAATGTGAGGAATTTAATGCACAGAACTGATTGAATTATACACAGTAGTTTTTCATTTGATCACAATGATTATTTGGTTGGTGTTATTTCTTTTTACGTTTGATATAGAATGGTTTTATGGATTAATTAATTAATTTTATGAACAATATCCGCTCTCTTTCCCTACTATTATTTAAATTTTTTATAATTACAACCCCATCGCCTCCCCACATTCATTTTTCACTCCCCGTTCTTAAAATTTAATTACAGTTAAAAAGAATTTTGTATTGAAGTAGTTTGAAATCTCATTTCTTGGTTGGATCACGGTGATATTTTCTTTGGTTTTCATTACAGTTCATTGTTTGTTGTCTTTGAGCAGTAACCATGTTTCTTTTCCCCCTCATTTTATCATGTTTCACTCAATACAAACCCCTCGCATATCCCATGACCTTTTGTTCAACCCCTGCTCATTGACAACAATTAAACAATTTGTATGGATTGGATTGCCTGAGTCTGATATGTTGTTGAGCCAAACTCTATTTCATATTTTTAAGGAGTTGTCATCTATGGTTGTAAAAGAAATATTTGCTAATCAATCATGCATGCAGGAATGAGATTTTTTAGCCGAGGTAGCCATGGAAGAGGCAACCGAGGGATAGGTAATTGGAACAGAGGCCCAAGAAGGCCAAGATTCTCCATACACTTTGATGCTAACTCGCAAGAGTTAGGCCAGTTATTTTAGGCTGGATTTTTCAATTGGATTGGGAAAGGAGTGGTCCAACCTAGGCCTGAGAGGCCTCCCTTCCAAGCTCCACAAGCCCCTGGTATTCCTTATCCTGCTCATGTATCATTGCAACCCGAGGTTCCCGAAAATGATGAATAAAAAGAGATTGTCCACCCAACAATCTCCCAACATCATGGTTGGCCCAATTTGTCCTTACCTACTTCCCCTCCTAACAATCATATTGTCCAAGCATCGCCTACCCACTCACCAGTGAAATCCTCCCATGCTAGCAAAAGATTGGGAACCGAGGCCCATAATGCCCCTAACAAAGGAAAATCCACTGCTACCCCTTCCTCACCCTCCAATGGCTCTGATAAATCCATGTCTTCCCATATGCATTTGAGGGATGATTTTTCTCATGTGATCAATGAGATTAGGGTGACAGCCAAAGGTAAATTCAGAGAAATCAAAGGGTGACAGCAGCAATCAAGGAAGGATTGCATCTCAAAGTGGGAAATATGGATTTTGAGTTTTATTTTATTTATTGTTGATGACAGCTGACTTCAAAATTTTTTTGGACAACATGTTTTGTTTGGATATATGAGTAATATATTTTTGAAAATAATTTCCAATATCAATGAGATAAATTGTCAAATATGAATGTGATGATGGGAGTCACAAGGAGGGGTGTTTTGTTTAATTGACTAGTTAATTTATGATTGTTAAGAACTAAAGGGAGTCACAAGGGGTCCCACCTACTAGTTATTTATTATTTATAACCCTTATTATGATTATTACATTTCCCCCTAACTAAAAAGTTGGTTGAGTTTTTACTTAACTTAACTAATGAGGTAGTTCAACTACTTCAACCAATTCTAATTTTCTTAAAGGAAAAAGGAAAGGGACGAACAAGGGGAGGATAGAAGGAGAAGCATACTAAGGATATTATTGTAGACAACAAGATTCAGGGCTGAATTACATCATCCAGACACTTGTTTTTCAGAGGTGTTGATATATCTTTGATAGTCTGTGTAGACTTGTCTATTTGTGAATTAGTTTTCATGACTGACAAAAGCTATTGTGTAGAGTTGAGTGGGAAGCAATTTGTGGCAAGTTGATCTAGCTTTTAGAGTTCAATTTTTTATTTTTTGTTAGAGGTCCTTTTGTATATTTCATCAGGGATGTCTAAGTTTGACTTTGGTCCAAAACTTATTCACAAAACTTTGTAAAGAGAATGACTCTTTGATGAATTGGAATGAAATAAAGGATTGATTTATGTCTGATCTGTCTTGATTATCATCTTGGTGTCTTTACTTCTGTCTCTACATTTATTTCAAAAACTGTTATATTCAAAAAATCATTTAAATAATGAACTTTCTAGCAAGATTTTATTTATAAAAAGACTATCCTAAGCACTTGTAATCAATACGTGTGAGTTAGGATGTTAATTTTTATGGCTATAAACATAGGGTGTCATTCCCATCTATTTTTATTGATCCAAGAAGAATCTAAAAATGCTTGAGTAAGATCATTTCATATATTTTCCTCAACATTTATTTGGCGACCATACTAGGGAGATCGTCAATACGTCTCTGGTTAATTTTTACACTCGATTATCATCGAATACATCTATTTTTCTGATATTGATTCTTTGATTGTTTTACTTCTTAATGACTGTTCCTGTTGCAAGGTATCCCAATATTGAGCCCAGTCTTCAAGATCAGACTAGCATTACTTTGAACCTGTTTAACACCATTTTAGTCACTACCAATACTGGTGCTGATCTTAATCATTCATGGGAAACAATTGAGCGAGATATTAGTGCCCAAGAATGTTGGGAAGCTAGACATAGGCAACCTAGAAATCAACAGTAACCTTCTTGTCCCTTCAACTTTGGCCTTTCTTTAATGTCTTTAGACTCTCATGTCTCTAGAAGAAGAAGAGTCTTATCACCTGGAATTAATCCTATTGCTGAAATAGGAAAAAGGAACGTTGTGTTATCTACCCAACAAATTTCTCTAAGGAGAAATTTGTCTGATTCTTCAAGTTCGTGTTTTTATCCTTCATCTATCATCCACAAGATGGCATTTAGTGGAGGCTCTAGTGGAACTGGAAGTGCTTCATCTTCTCAGTCTTCATCTTCATCAATGATTGGTATCTTATATAGTCACCATATCCCTATCCAATCTACCACAAATCCCACCAAAGTCATTAAAAAATATGGGCCTTTTTAGTTCGAAGACGATGCCACAACCACACTGTGGCATGTGTCCTCTTCTCTTAACCTAGCACCTTCTACTCTTCCACTTCCTAAATTCAAAGAAAATCTTCTTAGGTTTTCAAGAAATAACACTGTCACTACAAACGAACACTTGGTGGCATTTTCTAATGCTTTTCATAACATAGGAGCCAATGACAATGATACTTGCATGCACTTATTCGTCAATTCCTTGGAAGGAAAGGCTACAGACGATTTATTTGACCTTCCTCCTAAGATTTTATCTACTTGGAAGGAGTTAATATATTGGTTTAGATCCACTTATGGGAAATCTAAAATCCCAACCAAGAAGTTACGGGAATACAATAACATCACCTATAAGGATGGTGAAACCATCAAGTCCTTCAACTTGTGTTTCACTAAGTTATACAATCAGATCCCTGAACTCATTTGACCTCAGAACCATGCCGCTTTCATGCATTACTACAATGAATTACCTTCCCCCTACCATCATAGGCTTGAGGAAAAAGCCATTGATAATCTCAGTTTGGCTCTGAATACTTGTTTAGAGTATGAAGAACAACTTAAAAGAGCATGTCTTACTCAGGGAGAATCAGTTAAACAAACAGACATGTCTACCCTCTTACAGCTAGTAAAAGACATGAATAATCATATGATAATGTTTGAGTGAAAGGGAACTATCTCACCTCTCACCCATGGAGCTTCATCCTCTTCTTCACACCCTTTAGAAATCCAATTGAAAATAATTTTCATCCTAAAGCTATCTTGCCTTGAATTTGGTGTAACTTGTGCGAGGAACACCACGAGGAAGCCACATGTGAGGTAAGGAAGAGTGCCAGAGATAAGATCTTTGGTAAAAGACCAGAAACTACTATCGTTGTCCTAGATTTCGTAGAGCCATAAGATGTCATGATCATCAACACTAGGAACAAATCCTATGCTCCCAAGGGAAATTTTGATCCTCCCCGCCATTCTTCTAGCCTGAGCTCATCCTCACCTGCTACTACTGTTCAGATTCCTAAGGTTCCTAAAAGTCAAGGAACACTTCCCCCTCTCCCCTCTTCCAAGTACAATATCTTGAATCAGTTGGCCAACATCAAAGAAGATGCCACCCTTTTGGACATGGTTGTCATCCCTGAACAATAGATGAATATGAAACAATTCATGGAAGGAAAATATTCCATTGTAGCTAATCTCTTTGAAGAGGTGAGCGAAGAGGAGTCGTCTGTAAATAAAGTAAGTGTACATAACTTTAGATATTTTTCTATAAATATTATGGATAAGATTGCCCATTGTTGCCTCATTGATGGTGGTTCGAGCCCAAGTGTGATGTCGAAGATTATTATGGAAGAGATAGGGTTGTCTTGTACAAATTAAAATGCTAGAATCATGCTCTCCTATAATAGCCTACAAAAAACAACCATAGGTGAGATTAAATATGTAACCTTAGGTTTGTGCGCACACCCTGAAATAAGGAAAACCTTAGTATTTAGGTAATTGATAGGCCAGTAAGGAATTACTCAATCATCTTGGGAAGAGATTGGAAATCCTTAACGGGTGGATACCTCTCACTCAACGGAACACATTTATCCATTCCTCCGAACGGTAAAAACATAATAGTCCTTCGAGAGGGAAGGATATTAACTTACATAGAGAGTGTCCCACAACCTAATGTAAACTATATCGACGAGGACCTAGGAGTATATTCCATCTTTGTTGAAGAGGATAACATTCCCTTGGAACAAACTGATTTAGATGATGGCATTTGGCACATGCACTTTGATGGTTCATGCTCGAATGAAGGTAACCAAGATGGCATTATCTTGATTTCTCATGTAGGAAAAATCCATAAATTTTCTTATAGGTTGTAGTTTGCTGGCACAAACAATGTCACAAAATTTGAATCTTTGTTATTGGGCATTGAGAACGCCTATAATATTAGCTATGGTCACCTTTCCGTTTTTGGGGATTCCGAGATTATTCTGAATCTTGTGCATAAAATTTACTCTCCTAGCAACAAGTTGATAAAATGATACACCCAAACTGTTTGGGAACTTATCTCAAACTTGTTATCATGTTAAGAGGGAGTTGAATTCAATGGATGATTGGTTAGCTACTTTTGCAACCTCTCCTAATCGACAACTTTTTCCACATAGGCCTAATTGTACTTTTCAATCTCTATATGGTCCACATATCCTTGACAATATAGAATCTTGGCAAGCCCTCCCTAACAATGAGAACATGTGTTCTTTCATTCAAGATGAACCTCTTAAGCCTAAGTAAATTATATCCATAGAAGACAACAAGATTCCTAAGGGCATGACTCCTCTAGAGAGTTCATTTTCTTCGAGTGATGCAAGCAATAAAGAGAAACAGAAAGAAGAGGAGTCAAGAAGGAAGGTGGGTGAAGCCATATCCTTGAACATTAGGGCACTCGAATCTTCAAGGAATGTTAAAATAAGTTTCCAACGTTTTGATAAAGAAGAAATGAAGTTGGCAAAGCTACTTGGTAGATTTCAAGATGTTTTTTCTTGGTCTTATGAGGATTTTCATGGTTTTGATCTTGGTCTTATACATCATGCTATCCCCATCAAGGAAGGCATGGAACTAGTTAGGAAGAAACTAAGACCTATTAAATTTTCATTTAAAGCAACTTTTCAAAGGGAGTTGGAAAATTTCTTAAGGTCTGAGATCATTTTTCCAGTCTACCCTGAATGGGTTTCCAATTGGGTACCTGTTTCGAAGACCAAAAATATATTAGAACCTGCATTAGTTTTTTCACTTTCAGTCAGGCTATTATGAGAAATACTTTTCCTCCTTTTAGTATGGAAATGATTCTGCAACAGGTTATAAGGTCACAGATGAGGCCCTTACTTGACAATTTTTTAGGTTACAGTAAAATCAAGGGAAAAGGGGCAGATGCTCACAAAACCACTCTTATCACTAATTGGGGTACCATGACTTATAAATGCCTTCTTTCTAGCTTACCTAATGAAATTACCGCTCTTAAAATACCTATATGGACAACTCTGGATGAATTGATCAATATCCATATATATCTTGATGATCTAATTATACACGTTAAAGGGTTGATTATTACCTCAGAGTTCCAAGTGTTATTTCTGGGTTGGTTCAAAATTGCTTTTGTCTTGGATACTAACTCTTGCATTCTAAAGGATTTACAAGAGAAATTTGTTTGCACCCAATTCATCACCTTGGTGAGCAAATAAGGGGTGCTTACATGCCCAGTTGGGTCTTGCTGAGCATGACAGCTGTAGAGGACAGAGTTAGGAAAAGAACAACAAAACTATAAGCAAGAATTAAATTAAAACAAACTAAAATTAGAAGCATATGGATAAAGAAATAAAAAACACAAAAAGACCAATATCACCAATGTTTTTAGGCTAATCAATTGATGAAATCAAAGCACAATGAAGGAAGGGGACTACGAGTCCCTTCTTTCTCCAATGGAAGGCTCTTGAGGCCCTCACAAACTTGCTCTCCTTACAATAAGAAAATGAGAATGATGGTGAAAGAACTCCTAGCAAATCCACTCAATGGAGAGGTGGATAGCTTAATGAAATGGTGCTAATGTGTTATTGCCGAGGAGTGAGTCCTTAAAACAATCTAAGAAGCATAACATTACATGAAATTCCTTGAGAAAATGATGTTTCTTCATGGCTTTTTATAGCATAGCATTGGGTGATTATGTAACTCCTTTGAAGTGTGAAAAGGGGATCTTTAGGGATTAATTAGGTCTTTGACCAGCCTACCATGTGGATTCAGCTTAGATTTGAGGGTCAAATCGGCTTGGGAGTTGATCCATAAGTGGTTGGGAGGCCGACCAATTCAATAAATGCACCGTTTAGCAGATGCGCGGGTTTTTGCGCTAATAGTCGTGCATCGTGCGCGTATGTGCGCATAGTACGTTCCTGTTCTGCACATATGTGCATGCACCCAACTTCTGTAAAGCGCCCTTCAATTTTTGGTTACTTTGTATAGTTTTTGACCCTTTTGCAATGCTATGAAATTAATTTAGTGCCATGAATGACTTCATTACTATTTGACGATGCTGAGTTCTTGTCGCCATGTGCAGACGAAATTTCAGTGATAACAGATGCCCCCTGATGGATGAGGTTAGGAGCATACGTA